>JBBPLT010000511.1:0-19852 GCA_038089955.1 Strobilomyces dryophilus | reverse complement strand
GCAGAGTTCCAGACATACCATTCCACTTTCCATGTTCTGCTCCCTTTATTTCTTGTTTCATTTTCTTGATCCTCATCTCCTTCACAATCATGAATGTCCATTTTTCCTCTAGTATATCTCTTCTTTTGGTCCTCACAGTTCCTATCTCCACCAAGAACATATAAATATCCGACAACCATGTATTTCAGCCCTAAGCTAGTTCTGCACAATACCAGTGTAGCTTCTAGTGATTGCTTGCCTCAATGGTTCAAGTCTTGTGAGACCCTTTGATAAGTCATTGTTTCACTTTGATGGAACACTGCTAGGAGCTATGCAACTAGGCGTAACAATCCTTTCTCTAGTATTGCTATCTTATGATAAGTAATTTCATAGCCAGTGGTAATTACTATTTATAACTTTGCTAGACCTTAGCAAAATTCCCACAGTGGTTGGTCACACCACTATTGGAGTTAGTATTAAAAAATTGTTTGAAGTCACTATAAGAGTAGTGTTGATGGATGTGATTCATTTGTTGTCATCCAAAATATCTTTGACTAGTTTGGCTTGTTTTAGATTGTTGTCTAAGACAGTTCTCTTGTTATAACATATTCAAAAAACTTCAATAATATCCTTTTGAAATATTTTCTTTTCTTTAAGGGAGTTGATATATCAGTTCAACTTGGAGGTCTCAATCTGTTGATCTAGAATAGTGATAGTATAAATTTGAGGATGGAAAGAAGGACAAGAAGTAATTCTAATTTTCTGGTTCTATTTCCTATGGTGATCTCTAGTGGAACATATAACCTTATAATAGTTAAAGCGCATATGTTTTTTCTTATATGTATAGTATATTTAGTCAAAGAGAGTTGAACAAAGTCTATCTTTATGGTATTTAGATCACTAGATAGATGATAGAGAAGGATTTTAAAAGAAAGATCCAACTGATTTTTTATTATTATAGTCCTTGATAATATCTAATTGTTTGTTCATGGAGATGATCATCAAAACAAGTGCTAGATTCAGCCCCTTATTGAAGAGGTCATGAATGTGACTAGGTCCATAATTCCAGCATAGAGCAGGAATTTGGTGATATAGTTGGAGAAACTATTATTTTTGTCACCAAGTTTCTAAGTAAGCTGTTTAATCTTGGCCCTAGTGAAGGCTCTTTTATCCTAAAGTAAACATATTGAGAAAATCTTTCCTTGATCTTGTTCATACTAAAGTACTTATTTATCTCAACAAGCAACTTAGAGTCCCAGATCTTGATAAAGTATTTGCCCTATTTTTTCTTGAGTTTGTTGAGGAAAATCAGGAATTATTGATGAGGGGAGTATACTCTAGTATTTATGATATAATTTATTATTTGACATCTGTTGAATTTCCAGAGAAGTTCTTAAAGACACTAGCTTTGTATTTACTTTTGTAAAAAATTCATCCATGATTTCAATATACTTAAATTGCATAGTGGACATTATTTAAATATATGCTAGATTTTTGGTAGATGACAAAGAGGATGGTTTATTAAGTGTCTCTCTATCTATATAGCAAGCAATGATTTTATGCAAACAAAAGACTATTTCTGCAAATAAGATTTCAATGTTTTGAGAAGAGGGAAAGGTGTGAAATGATGTAGATGCAAAGATCTCAAAAGAAGCAGATTTAAAAATTGAAAGGTGCCTGATAATATTTTCTTTTACTCCAGGCATGGATATTGGCTTAGAAGTAAGTGAATATAAAGGGGATAGGTTCTTGCTCCTTATTTGAATCATTAAGATATATAAAAGTGAAAAGAGATCTGGACAAGAATCTTTTTATAAATAGGAGAAGTAAAGAAAGTAGCCAGTCCTTTTATTAACACTAGGTATCAGACTCAACTGTAGTGTTTTCTTTAGAGAAGTATAAATGTCTAAGGAGAAATGGATGTTTGTGTAGAAGAATTAAAGGTTACTACAAAGGATGTGAAATAAAGTGAAATCCTATGGAATAGTCATGAAATGGAAGGAAAGACACTCTGTTACTATATGAGGAAACATAGAGAGTTACATAATAAGAAAGGAAACTGTTATCCAAGATAGAAAAGATACAAGAAGAAAACTTATATTATATATCATAGGAAAAACAAAGAGGTAATAGACATTAAGGACCTTGTTATTTCTATGATCCTAACTTTTAAAATCTTTCCACTCATAGAGTCTAGTAATATAACATCAATGGAATATTATTTAAGATACATATATGTGTATAACACAAAGAATTTTTTTATCACAGTAATATATATTATTGCAAATATAATCTTCTCCATTATTTATCAAGTATTCAAAATACATCAGAATACCTGGAGTTTTCTAATATGGTAAACATAAGGGATTTAAAGAAGTAGTATTTAACATTAAAAATTCAATCATTATGGATTGTTGCTCATTAACTCTATGCCTACCTAGCTCATTATATATGTTAGTACTTGGTTGATGCCTTTATTTACTTCCTAGAAGATCATAATATGGAAGATGCTGGTTAATTTTCTTATATTGACTTGATCAGTTGAAATGTACTCTGGTAACCTTTTATATATACTAGAATATTGCAAACAGTCTGTGAAGACATCCAAATATTCATGGTTATCATAAGTCTCTTTAATGAGTTTGTATTATTAGCTTCCTAGGATTATTGAGCATGTGCAAAGGGGATGATACCTTCAAAAGTAAATATAGAAACATGTTACCAAGTTTGTGAATAATTGAAACTAAGTGTTCAAGATGTTCAATGAAAAACATGCATCTTAAGAAAAAACTGATTTAAATATACATTGCTTATTTTCTTCTTAGCTTTTGTAGATTGAGAAATAGAGAAAAAGTCAAAGATAAAGTTTACTGTGGTTAAAGTAGAGGAATTAACATTGCTTCTGTATAATGATAGTCCAGAATAGCTGGACCAAGCCAAAGAAGAACCAGATAACACTGTTGAAAAAAAACAGCATTTATCAATAATAAATAAAATCCTTGTGGATTTTTAAATGAAATAGAAAAACAACATCTTCTCTTCACATTCCTACTTTTGCATCAAATCTAAGTGTATAATCTCTCTGAATATCTATTTTCATTTTCACCTTTAAAAGAACTCAAATCATTGATATACATACTCTGATAGACAATAAAGTCACTAGAATCTATATAGATTAAGATCTTGTCAATAAATCAATAATTCATTCATTAAAACTACTCAAACTGCAAAATATAGGTAAATCCATTGGTTAAAGGAAGTAATTTACCACAAAGTTAGCATATTCCAAATAAAAGAAATTCAAGAATCATTAATATTTAACCTGGTTGCTTAGAATAAATCTAGACTTTTCAAATAGCTTATTTGTAAAAGAAATAGATCAAATAGATTAACATACAAATCATCTAGAAAACTACCCTTGCTATTACTACAATAAACTAAAAATAATAAAGCATTTCCTAAATATAAAGATATTGTCTAAGTTTTTGAGAAGCCCAAAGATAAACAATTCTCTCTATCTCAACAATTTGATTACATTATAAAATTCACAACTAACTTTGTCTTAAATATTGCCAAGGCCTCTCTCTGATTAAATTCAAAAGAAAACCAGACATATAGAGTCTTTATTAAAAAAATATCTCAAATTTGATAATTTTGTTTCATTACAATTTCCACAAGAATCATTATTATTTACATTAAAAAAGGATGAATAATTTGGATCTTGTCAAAGCTACTAGTACTTAAACTCCTGCATAGTAAAGAATACCTATCTACATTTATCATTTTATATTTGATAGATAAAAGAATCAAAATCTTTACCAAGATGAATATCTGATGGGTTTAACAATGTTTTGCTCTGCCTGGAAGATATTATTGCTTGGTCCAGGTATGGCTGAGCATAGCCTCAATATGGTAGGATTGAGATAAAGGGCCAAGGGCCAAGAGAGTATCCTTTTAGGTTAGAGGTTGAGATTACTCCTTTAGGCCTCCTTAGGAGCAAGTCAAGGATTCAGCTTGAGATGGCATAATCAAGGTTTCAAAGGAGCATTCATGCAAAATAGGAGGGGGACTTAGAGAATTGAGGATAGGGTGCAAGTAGATATATTTGAGGAAGTACTTGAGGAAATCTAGCTTAAGGAGAATACACGAGCAAGCAAGATTAAATAAGAAGGAAAAAAGGTATAACTAAGCAGATGAGTCAGAGGAAGTCTAAATGAGTTATCCACAGCAAGGACATATAAACATATTAGTAATACAATGGAAAGGCATAGAATGTATTGGAACATTCCAGTGGCTAAAGAAAAAGAGCTAAGAAAAGAATAAAGATGAGTCGCCAGATTGTACTAGCAGAGCAAAGTGGAGTATAAAGAAGAAAGAAATTATAAAATTACCCCCTTAGTATGTCCAAAGTTACTATGAGGAGGAATTAAAAGTTGCAGAGAGAGGGTCTGAGAGAGCTAGTGATGTTGGCTCAAGCCACATCATCATATATGTTGTCATTGTCATTGTCATATATTTCCACATGATATGCATCTTCATGGTCTATGACCCAGTTAAGGCTGGGGCAGGTGTAAAGAGGTCATCTTCTAGTGGAGATATAGGTGGACTGGTAGAAGTGACTACAATGGAAGGAATGAAAAACTCTGACAAGGAGGAAGAGGAAACAGCTGGAGGAGGAGACCAATTATAGAACATTGAATGTTAGGAACAGATAGAGGGATAGTATCTAGGAGCCCAGAGGTGGCAAACTTGGCAGCAGTATTCACAATACTCACTATGGAAATATCCTCTTTGGTGACACTTGTGGCAAGTTTCCATATAGTCAGGGTCAGTGGAAGAAAGGATAGAGTGGATATTATCATCATATCAGTGGAGGGCCATGTTACGCTGGTTGCGTAGTAACCTAGCAGCGCTCACTCGAAGTAGAGTGAAGTTTTAGAGTTGAAGCAACAAGAGTGAATCCCTAGTAGCGGCGGCTAAACTAGGGTCAAGGGTTCAATAGTGTCGGCTAGATTGAACGGTCTCACGTGTATGAGGATGCATGGAAGTGATACTAGATTACTACGCTGGTTATGCGGAGAACTAGCTAGGGGACATGGGAGAAAGTACCTGACTATATATACTGTTTAGGCAAGGGGTGGGAACCTTCAGGGTTAAGGGTTCTACTAGATGGGGTGCGGGTGTCCATGGCAAAAAGGGGAACAAAGGATCAAAGGAAGCGGATTATGGGAAATAGAATGGCGTGCCTGGAACTCCGTGTGGAAGTGATGGAAACAGAGTCAGTAGAAATACAAGAAGAGAAGATCCAGCGCAGCCTAGGTGTGGTTCCGATGCTGCGGGTGGAAGGGCAAGGGTTCCTAGACGTCCTTCCTGGGTATCTTAGGTAATCTATGCGCTAGGCAAGGCGGGGCTGGAGTGGAGGAGCTAGGGGTCTCCATGGGGTCATCGTCGAGGACGGAGGTGTCTGGGACGAGGGTTGGGGAGTCGGAAATGGGAGGAAAAGAAAGGATGGGGCCGTCTTCTTGAGTAACTGTAACAGGCCATGTCATAGTTTGAGAAGAGAAAACAATATGTGTGGGAAGGATATGGTTAGGAGAGGAGAACCACAAAGGAGTATCCTATCTTGTGAGGGTAGTAAAATATGGTTCTGGGAATGGAGGGAGAACTGGTAGAGGTCTGGCAGAGGCAGTGGTGACTTCCCTGGTAGGGCTGATGGACATGATGTGAATCAAGGCAACTGTAGATTGTTTGTGTGTGGTTGTGATTGTGGTAGTGGTAGTGGATAAAGAAGGAGAAGTGAGAAAGTGGAGGTTTTTATATTTCTGAAGCAACTCTGATATATGTTTAAGGTCTACTTCAGTTGCCCAAGAGTTATCTTTGGCCAAGTACCCTTTCCATCAGATTAAGTATTGATAGGAGAGTGGAGATCTGTGGTGGCATAGGATCTTTTTAATTTTGTATTCTTCTCCTTCAATAAGGTCTAGTGGTGATAAAGGAAAGTTCTGTTTATGGATATCATTTTTGTGATAGAATAATACAAGGGAGGCATGGAATACTGGGTGGATCTTTCATGTCATGGGAAAATAAAGTTGAAATGAGATAGGTAATAGAACCTTGGTAATGACAAATGGTCCTTCTTGTTGTAGAGTGCTAGCTTGCTCTATGATGCTATTCATGTATTCTCCTGTCATCCACATATCATTTCAAGCTCCTAGACCTCACTTCAAGACAATTCAATCACTCCAAAACCATCCCAGGCCTTACATCTTATAGAACTGATGTTCTCAGAGCTAAGATCAATGAAGACCAACATTTTCCCCACAGCCTGAATCACCTTCAGGCCATAGACCAAGAGGAACAATGCTTTTCCCTGTGATCTAGACTATGCATCTACAGCTCACAAACCACTCTCTTTTACTTCAGCCCACTCTATTTAGGCATTCCCCTGTACCTGACAGCACCCCATACCTTAGTTTACAAGACCCAACAATTCTTAGGCCTACTTAAGGTCTTTTAGTGTATTTACACATGTATTTCCCTTTACCTTACTTTCTATCATTCATTTACTATTCATCAGACTGCCTGAAAACCCTTTCTATCACCTGAAAACCTCTTTCCTTCTGTCCTCAGCCTCTCCTTGACCTCTCCATCCTTGACTACACTTCAGAGTTTTTGGACTCTGCTTTCCTGTGCCTTCAGTCCAAGTGTTGGTCTGTTCTAGGGCTTCTTGGACTTCAGCAAACATCTTGGGCCTTCTTTTGGGTTGAGCATATTGCACCTACAGACCCACACCTGCTATCCTCCCTAAGAAGAATTGCTGTTTTATATCATTTCAGGGCAAATTTTGGATTAGAGATAAGATGTTTCAGGTTCCTGACCTTAAGCCAGACTTTATCACCTTTTGTAAAGGAGGTGAATGTTACAGTCATATGAGAAGATAGCCCCATCCTATCTTTTCCTTCCATTCCTAGCAATCCCATGAAGACCAAGTCCCCTTCCACCTCCACAACCCCTCTGTCCTTGCTGCATAGGATGTCCAAGAAACTGTGAGGTGATGCCTAGATGATCTACAGCTTCTATGCAGAACCCACATTCCATTCTTCTTAACTTTTTCTTCTTCTGTACTTCTACTAATCTTTATTTCCATGACTTCCATACAGAGTTCTGGACATGCCATTCTGCTTCCCATGTTCTACTCCCTTTGATCCTTATTTCCTTGGTTACTTCAGATACCCATTGCCTCACACCATGGTAACCCTTGATATCCTCTTCCTTTAATCCTTGACAATGGACACCTGTGACCATACTTAGTAGAACCCTCAACCCTGAGAGTTCCCATCCCTTGCCACTTCCCCAGTATATAAATCAGCTTCTGTATTCCCTAGCTAGTTCTACATCTACCAAGCCTAGTAATCTAGTCCACTCTCCATGCACCCTTCTCATATGAGACCTTCAATTCAGCCATCGCTGACAAACCCCTAGTCTAATTGTCACTACTAGGAAAACCTATTCTGCTGTCTAGCCATTTGCTACAGCATCTTGCTTCATCTATAAGACTTCACTTTACTTTGAGTGAGTGCTGCTAGGTTACTATGCAACCAGCATAATAGTGAACTGTTGTGTGGTTCAAGAGGCCATGATTTGGTGAGCGAGCTTGTGAGTGGCAAGGGCTTCATCTTAGAAAGCAAGGAGGCCTTTGAGGTACATTTCAATGGCAAGGAGGTTGGAAATGGAAAGGATTAATTGGTGGGATTTTGGTTCATAGCCCTTCATTAGGTGAAATGGGGGTTTTCTGGTGATTGAGTGGGGGTAGTGGTTGTGTGCAAATTCTACATTGGAGATAGAATCAACTCAAGTGTTTTGGCTAGCATCATAGAAGATCAAAAGATAGATTTCTATCTCTTGGTTCACATGTTCAATTTCCCCATCTGTCTGTGGATGATAGGTGGTGGAGAGGAAGAGATTGCATTGAAGGCATTTTCCAAGTTCATTGGGAAAGGACAAGTTGAAATGGAGTCCACAGTCAGAGATGATTTTGTCATAAAGTCCAAAGTAGAGGAAGACTTGATGGAAAAAGAGGATGGCAATCTCCCTGGTGGTAATAGTTTTGATGGTAGGGCAGAGAATTACCCTCTTAGTAAGGCCATGGTTGACCATGACCAAAAGGAAATCAAAGCCAGAGAAAAGGGGAAGGTTGGTGATTAGATCACAGGAAACCTATTGGAAGGGCCAAGAAGCAGAGGATGGAACAGATGCAAGCAGAGAAACAGTGGGATGAGTATTTGCTTTATTCTACTGGCAGGTGGTATAGCCCTTGACATATTGGCAGACAAAGGAGGCAAGGCCTGGCCATCAGAATTCAGCAGTGACAAGTTGGTGGGTTTTAAGGTATGTAGCCAGGGTGACCAGTGATGGCATGGTCATGGTAGTGGATGACAATGGAGTGGCAGATGGAGTCATCAGCAGGAATATAGATGCAGCCTCTTAGATAAGGATGCTGTCAAGTTATTACCAGTTAAAGAGACAGGAGTGGAAGGTGAGGAGAATGTCCTGGTTGATGATCTGAAGGATCTGGAGAACAAGGAGGTTGGAGAAGAAAGAGGTAGAAATATGCTCTTTGAAGGCAGCATTAATGATATGGACAAAGAAAGAGTCAGGAAGGAGGGTTGTGGCAACATTATCTTGGTTGTCTGGGAGGAGATCAGGATGGTGTGAAAGGGCATCAGGTCCCACAAGGAGAGCACTGGGGATGTGAACCATTTTCAGATCAAAGTTGGTGAGGTCAAGGGGCCAGTGGACCTGGTGATAGTTAAGGTGTTGGACTTGGCAGAAGTATATAAGGTTCTTATGGTCAGTGAAGACCTAAACCAGGATAGAGAAGCCTTGGAGATAGTGCTGTCAGGCCTTCAAGGTGCAGATGATGGTGAGGAGTTCACAATTGAAGATATCATAGTTTCATTTGGCCTACATTGAACACTTGAGAGAGATAGAAGCAGAAGTGCCAATCACCATTGAAGTTGGTCTGAAGGAGAATGGCTCCTAACATATATGCAGATACATTGGTGGCAATGGCAAATGACCAAGAGGTATCTGGCAGGTGAAGGACAGATTTCATGAGAAAAAGGAATTTCAGTGTATTAAAGGAGTGTTGACATTCCTTGGTTCATTGCCAAGGGTGATTCTTCTTAGTGAGATCAGTAAGGGGGCATGTGATGATGAAGAAATTGTGAATAAAGTGTTAGTAGAAGTTGGCAAAGCCAAGAAAGGAGCAGATGTTCTTGATGTAGGAGGGCATCAGCCAGAAGGAAATTCCTTCTAACTTGACAGGGTCCATAGCAAGTTGTCCTGGTTTGACAATCATTCACAGGTATTCAACTTTCAAGGAAGCAAAGGTGCATTTCTCAAGTTTGAGATAAAGATCCAGCTTCTTCATTCATTGTAGGACATATTTGATTTGTTTAATGTGGATTTGCTCATCTAGGGAGAAAATAAGGAGATAAGTCATGTAAATGACAAGCTATTCTTCTGCAATAAGGTCTTAGAACGAATCATTCATGAATTGCTGGAAGGTGGTGGAGGAGTTGGATAGTTCAAAGAATATGACCATTGGTTCAAAAAGTCCTTTGTTAATGATAAAGGTGGCTTTTTATTGATGGCTATCCTTGATGTGAACATTGTTATACCTCCAGTGAATGTCAAACTTGGTGAATACTTTAGCATCTTTTACAGTAATTTGCCAACAAGGTCAGAGATCAATGGAAAAGGGTAGATGTCACAGATGGTATATTCATTGAGATAGTGATAGTTTTGGCAGGGGTGAAGTTTGCTATTCTTTTTTTTGATGGAAAAGAAGGGAGAGGCTTGTAGAGAATCAAATGGATGAATCTTTCTGGCATGAAGATTTTCTTCCAGGAATTCTTTAGTGGCTTTTTTCTTGTCAGGGGATAGAGGATAGATCTTTCCTATCTTCAAGGAAAAGGAGTTATCCAGATTGATTTCATGGTCATAGGAATGAGAGGGAGAAAGATGGTTAGTGGCTTCTTTGGAGAATACTTCTGCAAATTTGACATACTCTAGTGGAAATGCTTTTTGGTGGTGATGGCAAGTTTGGTGGCTGTAGTCAACTTGCAGACTGCAAGATGGAATATGAATTAGTTTCTGTATTTGACTATCTGGTTAATTGACTGTTTGTTTAACAAGTTTGTGAGGTAGTGTTCCACATTTTCATAGTCAAAATAGTTAAACAGCCATGCATGGGTTACACTGTTGATATTGACATGATTCAGGGGGCAGGCAGAGATGGGTCAACAGAGCACTGAATTGTGCCTTTTGATATCAGTGGAATGGAGAATGTAAAGGTCCCTCAACTGGTCAGTTGATTCAAGGATAGAGAGGGTTTGCTTGATCCAGTCAATAGTAGGGTTGGCATAGTAGAGTCAGGGAAGTCTGAGAATAATGTTTTCACTTCCACAGTTCATAATATGGAAGGTTACCTTGTGGGCAAGCCCTTCTACATTAATGAAGAGGGTAGTGAAGAAGCAAATCATCTTTTCTTGATTCTTGATTTGGTCTATGTTATGTACCTGGATGGAGGTCTCCAGGCATTCCCTAGGGAGTTTGTGTTTTTTGATGAAGTCCCAATCAATACAAGAGATGTCTACTTTGCTGTCCACCAAGGCTTGGATGTTGATGACTTTCATGGTGTGCAATAATTTAGTGATCTGAAGGGGAATCTGCATAGATTTCAAACATGTTGATACAAGTACATGGATACACTTTTGTTACACTGGTTGCATAGTAACCTAGCAGCACTCACTCAAAATAGAGTGAAGTCTTTATAGATGAAGCTGAGAGTGCTGTAGCAAATGGCTGGACAGCAAAGCGAGTTCCCTAGTAGTGATGGCTGAGGCTAGGGTCAAGGGTTCGACAGCAGCGGCTGGATCGAAGGTCTTACATGTAGGGGATGCATGGAAGAGTGAACTAGATTACTAGGCTTGGTAGGTATAGAACTAGCTAGGGAAACAGAAGGAAAGTACCCAACTTATATAAGGTAAGGTGAGTGGCATGGGAATTCTCAGGGTTGAGGGTTTTACTAAATGGAGTGCAGGTGTCCATGGTTAAAAGGAGACAGAAGGATCAAAAGAAGCAGAACATGGGACATGGAATGGCGTATCTGGGACTCCATGTGGAAGTGATGGAAATGGAGATCAGTAGAAGTACAGGAAGAAGAAGAAGAGTGGTTTGTGGCTGTCCGCATGTTGAGAGGGTGAAGGATCCTAGTCATCCCTTTAGGGTATCTTGGGTAACTTGCACAACGGGCGTGGTGGAGCAGTGGCAGTGGAGCTGGACTCGGTCACCATGGGGTTGTCAGTGGGGAGGGGAGGGAAAGAAATGATGGGGCTGTCCTCTCATATGACTATAACAACTTTAGTCTAGGGGAGACTGGCATTAGTTCAGCTCCTCAGTTTAAAAACCAAATTGTGATAAGGAGAAGGAAACACAGGTGACTTTTTCTTTGTCATCATCATCATTTTCCATTTCTCCTAGTCTGGAGATCTTCTCCTTCTTCACCTTTTGGATCTTAGCTTTAAAAGTGGTGGTAGAGGAGAAGATGGGGCAAGTAGTGGACAAATTTTTTTTTGCAGCAATGGAAGCAGAGGTCATTCTTGATGCAGCCTTCCCTTTCTTCTAGGGTGAGCTTTCTGATATGCACTATGTTGATGTCCATGGCATCAGGGTCTTTCTCCTTTTTGGAGGTTGAGTTTGAGAAGTTTTGGTAGATAGAATGCCCCCCTCCTTGTCATCTTTTCAAGATCTGCTGGTCTTGTTTGTATTATGTCTAGAATGCTTGGGCCTCTTCTATCCATTCCCTGATGGTGGGCAGGGGTTTATTGAGGCCAGTGATCTTTAAGAGGAGGGGTTTTGGGAGTCCAAGTAAGTAGTAACTACAAAGAACATTTTGATCTTTGAGTTCAGCAATGAAGGGATAGTTGTTAAAGAGGGCATTAGATTCTCAGAGGATGGGGGAATGGTCTTGGGTTTTCTATGGTGATAAGGAAGTCCTCATATTTTCCAAGATTATACTTCCCCTTCTTGATAGAGTCTTTGTGGGTCAGGAAGTGGGTTCACACCCATACCAGGGCCAATTCTTTGGTCATATAGGAAAGGGCGAAGGCAATTTGTTTATGGTCATCATAGTATGTGGTTTCATTGGTGGAGAGATAGACTCTGATGGCTGCTAGCCAGTCATTGAACTTTGAGGCAGTGCCACTGAAGGTAGGTGGTTTGTTTAACCTAAGTTTGGTGGGTTTTGAGGAGAATATTCTAGAAAAGTGAGAAAGATAAGGCAGAAGTGGAGGTATATTGAAAAGGTTACCTGTTTGGGCTACTGGAGTAGGGGACAGCAGCATGGGAACTCTGGGAATGTTTAATGCAACTGAGAGTTGGTTAGTTAATTCATCAGATGAAGAGTTAAAGTCTAGATTTTTGTCTAGGTCAAAATAAGATGGTTCCTCATGAGGAGTTCCACTATTTGAAGTGTCAGAAAGTTCTAGGGTTCTGTAAGTAGTGGTCCAGAGAGGGTTATAGAGGTCATTGTTGATGGAATCTATGGTGGCAATCTACAGTGATGATAGTTGCAAAAAAGAAGCTAGACCTTTTGTTACATTGTTGAGCTCTAGAGCACTTTGTGGTGATATCCACCCATTCTTTTACATTCCAGGCCTCACCTAACAACCACCAGACCATTCCAAAGCCTTCCAGTACATAGGAATTGAAGGACTGACACTTTTTCCTGCAGTCCAACCATTCTCAGTCTATGACTGACATTTCAGGCCAATAGTCTGATGAACCAATGCTATTTTCCTGTGGTCTAGACCATTGTCAATCTTACTTATAGTTTTTGGACTACCTCTAAAACACTCTAATGTGATGCCTCATGCTATTCCATACCTTAGTTACAAAGCCCAACAGTCTTGGGCCTTTTTAAAAATAATTTGTATATTTACACATGTTATTCACCTTTCTTCTGCACTTTTACCACCTGTCAGACTGCCCAAAAATCTTCTAGATCACCTACAAACAGTTCTCCCTTTATCCTCAACACTCCCTAGATTTTCGCCAGTCCACACCTTTAGACTTTTGGACTCTGTTTTCCTATGCCTTCAGACCAAGCATCAGTCCATTCCAGAGCCTCTAGGACATCAGAAAACAATCTCAGACCTCCTTTGGGTTGAGCATATCATGCTCACAGACCCACACTTGCTGTCCTCCTAATGAGGATTATTGTTTTACAACACTTGGTCCAGGTAGAGCTGAGCATAGCCTTAATATGGCAGGGTTGAGATAAAGGGCCAAGGGCCAAGGGGGCATCCTCTCCAGTCAGAGGTTGAGGTTACTCCTTCAGGCCTCCTTAAGAGCAAGTCCAGTGTAAACACCAAAACATTGGAGTTTGTCCTAAGGGGTTAGACTTGGCTTCAGCTACTTAGGTGAAGAGATGTGCCCTTACTGATATTCAGTTGTCCTAGATTTCAGAGGTGTTCGGAGGCACTGAAGGACATAAACTCCTAGAGGTAGATTTCAAGGAAGTGGTCAAGGCCAAAGAAAGAAGTTGAGCTGAGTCAAACTCCAAGAGCAGGAGTTGGGTCTATAAGTTGATGAGATATTCAAACTAAGGGTATAGAGTAGAGTATGAGACTTTATATACTAAAGGAGTACATAGCTATGAGTTTGAAAGGAGAACAAAGAATATACATGAGTAAGATGGAAGTCAAAATATGCAGAATGCCAGAGCTGTGTAAACACAGGTGTGGAGCATTCTAAGAAGTAGATCTAGTACTAAAAGAAATACAAGGATGAACATAAGAGGACAAGGAGAGAATATCTATAATGAAGTCAAACTCCAAAAGTACAGTTTTATCTCTTAGCATGAGAATGCATTAGAGTTTGTGAGTTCATGCTATGGAGTTAACTCTGAAGCACATGAAAGTAGGCAGGGATAACTCCAGAGTGCAGGAAAGTGGGTGGAGTTTGATTTCAGAGGTAGGAGTTTGGACATGGTTGGTCCAGAATATGATACATTTATAATAAAGACATTGAAGATGGATGTCATAATTGCTGGCTAAGATCAGTCATTATTTAAAGAAATAATGAACTTAGTATCATTTTCTCATTTCTCATTTCTCATATCTAATTCTCTTATCCTATCTTGAATCTTAGATTAACAGCCATAGCCTTGCTCACTGATCCTTCTATTGTTGTCACTTTTTAAAGTACTATGAAAAAACCTAACTAATATTTAACCTTCTCACTATATCCATTACCAACTCTTTTTATAGTAATTATTTCCTTTTATCAGTACTGTTTCACTTTGTCCTGCATCTATTCCTTATATGGTGATATCCACTTCACCATATTGCTCTTTGACTTCAACCTATACTTAATGCATGCCCTTACACTGCAAGAGAATTTTGAGAGGTATGCTCATGGTTCTTCTGGTCTCTGTCACAAAGATTTCCCATCCCTACATCCATTTCCTGATTTCTTCCATTAGACTGTGTCACAATTTGAGCATAGTAATGGAGTGCAAGTATGGGAACTCATGAGTGTAAGAAATGTCTGATGATGAATCAGACAAGAGTGAGGCAGGGATAGAGTGTATGGTAGCTCTTTTGCCTTTGTCCTCTATAATGGGTGGTCTTTTGTATTTTACTACTCTATATCTAACATAATCAATGTAATTGCTGATTGATCTTCTTCCTAAGGGGCTTTGCTCTCCTTGAGGAGAGCAGTATGTCATCTTAGTCACATGTAGGCTTGTAATCACATAGGATGCTTAATACTCCTCCTCAAACCATATAGAGTCTGAGTAATTGAAAATGCTATATAGATGTTTAGCATGTGATAGGGCTTTGGTAAGGATGTTGGCTATTATGTCATTTGTAGAATAGTAGACCAGCATGATCCAGCCAAGCTTAATCTGCTGGCATATATGCAAATTTTGAAAATTGAAATATTTCATATGCTTATGGAATTGTGTGTCAATGGCAATGGCAATGGCAGATTGATTATCACCATATATGATTGTGGCATATTTAGATGTGTAGCCAATCTCAGTATAGAAATTTCATAGCCAGATGATTTCTCATCTGATATGTGCCATTAATATGAATTCTACTTTGGCTGTGCTCAATGTAGATGTGAGTTCCCTTTTGGAGGTCTACATGATAGTGCTGCCATTAAGAATGAATACATTACCATTTGTTGAGGTCAGGTTGCTATTTGTCACAAAGCTTGTATCTGCATACCCATAGAACTCATTCTTTTCATTTTGTCAGTTGTATACTCTCCTGAGATCTTTTGTTCCTTTGAGATACCATAGCATACACTTAGCAGTGAACTAATAAATGAGCTCTGGATTCTTGTTAAATGAGTATAATTTGTTGACACCATATGCTATATTGGGTCATGTGTCTATTATGGCATATATTAATGATCCCATTAGTAACATGTAGTTTTTCAGTTCTGTGAGCAGTTTGGCATCTATTGCCCTTCGTTTAAGCTTTATGTTTGGATTGAGTGGAGTGGAGATAGGATTGGTATCTTGCATGCCATATCTCTTAAGCATGGTATTAATATATTGAGTTTGCTTGACCACTAGTATTCCTCCTGCTTGATCACATGTAAGTTCCAGGCCAACAAGCTTGCTTAGTTCATTGAAATCAGTTATGTCAAAGATTTGTTTAGATCCTATTTTAATTTGATCATTTGTAGTTTATCTTTGGTGGATAGTAGCATATTATCAATCCATATTGTCAAGATTTCAAGTCTGTCATCTTGTTGTCTCACATAGACATAGGAATCTAAACATAGATAATGGGAATTTATTGTTTTGAGCTTTCTGTTGAGCTCTTCATTGCATTCCTGTCCAGACTACTCAAGTCCATAGATTGTTTTGATTAGCTGATAGAAGCATGATATGCCATCATTATAGCCATCAGGTTAGTCCATGTATATTTCTTCTTTGAGCTATCTATTAAGGTATGCTTCTTTTATATCCATTTGGTGAATCTCCCAATCATTGGTAACACTGAGTGCAAGTAAGGCTTGTATTGTCACTAGTCAAATGACATATGAGAATGTTTCATTGTAGTCTATTCCTAGAACTTGGCTGAATATTTTGCAACTAGGCACACCTTATATTTTTGGAGGTTGCCATCTTTATTGTACTTTCACATAAGCACCCATGTATTTTTGATGGGTTCCTATTATTGGATATGTTCTTGAGCTTTCATATACCCATTTTTCTGAGTGTTTCTAATTCAATTTGTATAGCCTTTTCCCATTCTGGTGACTTTATGGCCTTGTGTAGCATTTTTGAGTCTTTACCACTAATGTTCATCTTACTGAATGCAGTGTATATAGTAGCAGCAGCCCTTGCTGCTAATTCATTTCACCTGAGGTTGTCATTCTTATCAGGATCATTAGGCAATAGATCAGGTATGTTTTCATTTTCATCCTGATTTGTGTCATTTTTCTGACATTTCTCCCTTCTATTATAGTTCTTGTTCATCATCATCCATTTTCTTGCGTTTATCTTCCATTTGAGAGGTGTTTGCTAAGAGATTGCTGGAGTTCAGTCACTTCTCCTTAAATATACTAGTGAGTGCCATGGGAATAAAATAGTAATTTCAAGTGACTTTGAGGATATAATTTGTCTAATCAAAATAGTATTTTTTAGACCATCAGCATGTTTAACAAAAATATGTTTATGTGCCTGTGCCTCAAGCTCTCTGCAGAACAAACCCACCTTGGTGCAGTTTGCACAAGGTGGATTGTGGACCACCACATCATCCAGGTTGTCCTTAGTCTACTTCTGTGTTAGTCAACCACCTCTGCACTCAATGCATAACTTACCAACCTGTGGATGACTTGGCATGCCTTGCCACAAGTCATCCACCACAGCTGTTCTTCTTCTGCCAGGTTATCTTTGCTGGGTGTTGTTACCCAATCCTTGTGAGCTGGTTCTTCAAGTAGCATACACAGCTCACTCATCTGCACTCTGCTGGGTGGCTACTTGGTTTTCTTCTGCCTTGCACTTCTTTTCTTTAGCCACTGCTCATTGTTGTGTATGATTCACCTTCTTGACTGTCTACTTTTTGATGAGAGGGTCCACATCTTGCATCACCTTGACTGTCAAGTTGTCAACAAAGATCTTGACCCTGTGTTCAATGGCCTTCTGGAGGCACATCCAGAGTTGGTCCTAGGCAAAATCAGTAAGTATAGGAGGGCAAGTGAGAAATATTGTAATGCACCAAGGTGATCCTTCATTCCTTCAGCCACAATTCCTGATCCTCCTCCAGCTTCTCTTTGTCATCTGGCTGGGTCTTTGCTGTATCACAAACAAGATCATTGGCAAGCTTGAGTGACTTGCACACTTCAGCCTTGGGATCGTTGGCTGGGTAAGCGAGCATGAGGATGTTGTCAAAGCTGGACATGTTTGGTGATGGTGTGATGAGAAAAGGGAGGGGAGAGGATTTGGATGTGGTGTGGATGGTGGACTTGGGTCAGACATGTCAACACATGCCATTATTTTCATTTCAAAGTTTGATGTGTCCACCATCACATAACTGACTGGGGGCAGTCAGTGGCTAAGCCCCCTGCAGATATAGGAGCTCGTTGCTTCCTGCATTCATAGAGTCCCAACCTCCAGTTTTCCAGGTAGTAGCAAGATTATCCAGAGGCCCCCACATCCCTATGTTCTCCCAAGCATATCCAGATTTCTTTAGTAAATACCTGCATGTATCTGTAGTCACCCACATGTGTCCACATGTATCCACCATATCTGACACACTGCTGGATTCTACTTAGCAGTTTGTTCTTCTTGTTTCTTGCTTGATCTTATCTCCATGGTCACATCTAACCTTTTCTCTACTTATTTCCATTGTTCTCAAACATCTCAGTTGCTGATTGCATTAGGTTTCAAGTCATTGCCACCTTGTTACTTAGATTACCTTGTGATCCACACATAGGAACTCAGTCATGGGAGCTGATCCCCAACTATAAAATCTTGTCCTCAGTCTTAGAATAGGATCTATTTTCCGCCTCACATCTCAGGCCCAATTCCCTTTATCCCTGTTGTTTCACCTTTGTCCTCTTTGACCTTGTCATTCCCCTTGTCAACCTTATAGTTGTCCACTCCACCAGTCACTGCCAACCTCTGAACACTTGTGCCCACTGCCATATCCACATTACCATCATCTGGATCACTTTGTTTCGTCATTGGACTCTGCTGGCTCTTTCCATTAGGCACTACTTAGGTCTAGCTACCCTTTCTCTACCTTGTTTCCCACTTTGAACCCCTTGAGACAAGTCATACTCACCCAACTCTTCTATCTAGGTAGATATCCTCTTTTATTTTTCTTTCTTTTACCAATCAACCCTGTCCAACTGCACCATCTCTCACATCCTCTCTCCCTCATTACACACTGACCTTCCCCAAGCTAAACCACCATGTGACAACAACATGCAGATCGCATTGTCATTGCCCATGCCCACACCTCCACCATAACCATGTTCCATTTTACCAACAACACAGTCACCACCATGCCCTCAACCTTGCCAACACCTTTGAATCTGCCCATGATATTGGTGTCATCACTGACACTGCCCTAACTATCAACCAGACCATTACTGTCCTTTGCGGTTGCACACCCAGCCCAGGCACATTTGTCATTGCCCATCATCCCAATGACATCCATGTGAGGTACTTCATGTGCTGTGTCCATTCTCACACATAGCTTGGTCCTTCATGACCAGGCCCCCATCATTTTTTAATCCAATGCCCTGGGCCTGTCCTGCCTGTCAGGTCCATTGCACATGATTGCACTGTTGCACAACTGCACCATCACACCTATGCGTGTGCTGTTACGCTGGTTGCATAATAACCTAGCAGTGCTCACTCTAAGTAGAGCGAAGTCTTTATAGACAAAGTGATAAGAATGAATTCCTAGTAGCGGTGGCTAAACTAGAGTCAAGGGGTTTGATAGCGTTGGCTAGATTGAATGGTCTCACGCATACGAGGATGCGTGGAAGTGATACTAGGTTACTAGGCAGGTAATGTGTAGAACTAGCTAGGGAACATTCCCGACTTATATACTGGTAAGGCAAGTGGTGGGAACCTTCAGGGTTGAGGGTTCTACTAGATGGGGTGCAGGTGTCCATGGCTAAAAGGGGACAGAAGGATTAAAGGAAGCAGATCATGGGAATGGAATAGCGTGTCTGGAACTCCGTGTGGAAGTGATGGAAATGGAGGCAGTAGAAATACAGGAAGAGAAGGTCCAATGTAGTCCTGCTGCGGTAGCTGCACATTGAAGGGTAAGGGGTTTCTAGGCGTCCTTCCTGGGTATCTTGGGTAGCCTATGCACCAGGCATGGTGGGGCGGGTGTGGAGGAGCTAGAGTCCTCCATGGGGTCATCATCGAGAACGGAAGTGTCTGGAATGAGAGTTGGAGAGTTGGGGATGGGAGGAAAAGAAAGAATGGGGCCGCCCCCTCGTGTGACTGTAACATTACCCTCCTCATAGATTTGCTCTACCGAAGCAAACTCAGACCTGTCTAGGGCAGGTTTGGGAATGGGAGGAATGAAGGTGAAGGGGTACACCATGGGATTCTTCTGATTTTGTAAAGGGCAGCAAGGGAAGGAGTGGCCTGGGGCATTGCGGCAGTAGTGGGGGCAAAAATAGCAAGGGCACCAAGTCATGGTGTGGTCAGTGCTATGGTAGATGCAGCAGGAGAAGGGGCATTGAGGGACATGACGAGTGAAGGAAAAAGAGGACATGGTGGGTCATTCTTCGTTTCTGAAAACAACCTTAGTGC
>JBBPLT010000510.1:0-19894 GCA_038089955.1 Strobilomyces dryophilus | reverse complement strand
ATGGGTGAATGATGAAGGTGAAACGAGTGACGATGGTGCAGAGATCAGAGGGCAAGGCTAAGGCCGTTGATCCTGGATGATAAGATGAAGAGATTAGATAAGATAAGGGAGGAAAAGAAAAAGACGTCAAGTCCGTTGTAGATGCTGGTACGGGGCAGCGAAAAAGAAAAAGACGTCAAGTCCGTTGTAGATGCTGGTACGGGGCAGCGATCGTAACACCGGGCCGACTTCAAGCATCTCAAGATCGAGCAAGACCGGATCCTCAAGGAAATCGGGTCCATCATCGACGAGATGGAGGCGTTCAAGGTCGAGGGGTAGGAGGATGGCGTAGTCGGTCCCTGTAGATAAAATCGCCGCATGTCGTAAATAGACCGTTGGACAATGTATAACCAGTCTAAATCGAATCAGTGTGGGGTAAGACAAGGAAACAGTGAGATGGAAAGAGAGCGCACGACTGTGTGCAGGAGTCCACCTGGCTTGTCTTCTTCGGTCTTCTATCGTCATCTATGCCTACTGGTCAGTCCTCAGTCTATTGGCGGTGTTTTTCTTAGGACGGTTTTTCTGTTTTTCTGTTTGTCGGTCTATCGGTCTATCGGCGGTATATAGTTAGCAAGGGGCACGGTGTCTCGGCATGCATTAGAAGTGAAGCGGTACTCGTTCAGGGCTACAGAGACACGGAGAGAAAGGAAACGGACTATGTTTTTTTTTTTTTGTTATTTTTCATAAGTTGGCGGTGTATAGTAAATGTCTGTGCAATCAGTGTTTTTCAGTATTTTGGAGCAGGGAATCTGAGAGTCGCCGGACTAATCCCGGGGTGAAACAGAGACGAGAAATGTATAGTATGTTTGCCTGGGCGTGACTAGCCCAGGTCGTAAAAGTCCGAATCGTCATCATCCGGCTTGGTGACATCCTCGCTGGCGATCTTTTGTAGTTCTTCCTCATCTAGACCGGTCAGCACGGTGACCGGTATCGACATGCTAAAGCGAGGATAATATGGTATTAGTCGGAATGCTGCATAGCGCAGCTTGGAGACCACCCCGTCCAACTCGGCCAATAGATACGAGCTGCTGGTAGTCCGGCGAAGGACCACCATTGGCCCGAGGTACCTCGGCTTCATTTTCCGGTTGAGCTCCTTTTTGATGCAGGTGTTATGGACTAGGACCAGACTTCTAGGATGGAAGTCGAAGTCTTTTATTTTGTTTTTGAAGGCAGCCTCAAAGTGCTTGACCAATTCGAATTGGGCTTTGAGGACATGCTCCCGGATGGACTCCAAGTCCTCCTGACGCTTCTGGAGCTGGTGGGCTCTCCAGGCGATCAGTCTGGACAGTGCCATCGGGTCGGTATCTGGGGGTGGAACAAGGAACGTAGCCTCGGTAAGATCAAATGGAAACAACGGCTCGACGCCATGAACCATGAAATAAGGAGAAAGACCAGTAGACCGGAGTATAGTTACGCGCTCGGCCCAAAAGACCGAGTGAGTGGCAACGTGCCAGCGAGACTCCCCTCTGTGGGAAGTTTTGATGATGGCCTCCCGGACATCGTAATGACTCTGTTCAACCATGCCGTTGGCTTGGGAATTGTAGGGGGAGATCTGGATATGGCGGATGCTGTACTGGGCGGCGAGGGTATCTAAAGCTTGGATAAATGTAGGACCATTGTCAGTGACAATTTCGGATAGAGGACCCCAACGGCAAAGGAGGTCCTTGAAAATGAAAGCGGCGAGAGCAGTGCCGTTCTCAGAGCGCAGCATGCGCCACTCCGGGTAGGCCGTGAGCACACACCGCGCCTGGACAATATACTGATACCCACCGGACCTGGGCATCAACATCATGTCGATGTGAGCCTTGCGGAATAGACCGCCGATGACCGGCATGGTCAGTGGGATATGAAAGCAGCTGGTCAGCCATACCTGACATTCGTGACAGGTCCGGATGAACCATTTGACGTCATCGACCAGCATCAGCCACCAGAAGCGGAGCAGCAACTGGGTCCGGACTGTGAAGACACCCTTGTGCCCGAGGTCATCGTGAGCCTCTTTAATCAATCCGAGATGCCGGTCCACCAGCACCACAAGCTGATGACGACCGTGCGGTTCTCGGCGCCAGAGCGATCCATGGAGGATGAAGAATTTTGTCGCCGAGTTGACGAACGTCTGGAACGTCTGAAAGGTCAGCAGGGCGAATTCTAGTTTCAAGAAAATGGCGGATAGAACGAATCCGGGCGTCGCGAGCCTCAGCCTTGGTAGACCGAGGAATGGACCGACCGTCGGGGGACGGTCCCGGAGTAGAGTCCTCATCGGCCTCAGAAGAGGTGAAGACCGATGCTTAAGTCAGAGAGAAACGGGGGGCTGGCGGCGATGAAGAAGCCACACCGGCCAGTCTATGCGGGCGAGAAGAGAGAGATAAAACGCAGAATGGGGGGGAACGTCTGGTGAAGGCGTAAAAAGCGGCATAAGGAAGAGAATGGTCATTAAGAATAGTAATGGCAAAGGAATAAGAATTGTCGAGCCAGCCCTCGACGTCGTCAACCTTGGGTGGGTCATCATCCGAGGACGGCCGGTGAGATAGACAGTTGGGGCTGGTGTGCCTATTGGCAGGGATGTGACAAAGTTCGAAATGAAAAAGAAGGATGCCAGCGATCCACCGGTTGATGGTCGCGTTCGGTGTAAGGTCAGGGTTGTTAATCATGCCCTTCACGTACTTGGCATCCATCTCCACAACGAGGTTGGAGATGCCGAAAATGAAAACCTGGACCGATCGAAGGGCCCGGAATAGTCCGTATAACTCAAGTTTGGCCTGTGAATAGTGGCTCTCGACAGCAGTGAGAGAAATAGAACAAAAGCGGTTTGGATAACGTTTACCGTCGTCTCCTTCCTGGGATAGGATGAAGCTGACAGCAATGACTGAGGTGTCAACAGAAAGGACAACCTCTCGACCGGACTGATAGTCCAGCCGGCGGAGCACAGGGGACTTTATGATCTCGTCCTTGAGATGAGCCATAGCAGCCCAATGGGTGTCACCCCATTCAAACGGTACACCTTTCCTAGTGAGGTTAACCAGAGGCTGAGAAATGGCGGCGAAATCCCGGATAAAAATCCAGACTACTCCACAGGTGCCGAGAAAGCCTCGGACCTGTGTCACGGTCTTGCACTCTGGCCAGTCTTGTATTTTCTGGACCTTGGCCTTGTGTGGTACACGACCGGTGGAGGTGCACTTGTGCCCGACGATCGTAGCGTCCAGGGTGGCAAGCACGAACTTCTTGGCTGAGACCATCGCGTTGACATTCTGCAGGCGCTGTAGGATTCGGTGAATGACAACAAGATGATTCCAAATAAATTTCCGGATGCCCCGATTTTCCGGTATGGTCTAGTAAGAGCCATCTGGTCTTTGATATCAGGTCGTCTCGGTCTTGACCGGTAGGTCGTCGATGAACGGCATTGTATAATGGGGGATTTCATCTTGTAAAATAAAGGCCATATCAGCCTGGTAAATCTGGATGGCATTAGTATGTCCCATCGGAAGAGTAGTGAGACGATGTGGACCAAGTGGACTATTGAAAGTCGTCACGTCCCGGGAATCCACATGGAGCGGTCTTTGGTCGTAGCTGGCGAATAGGTCCATCATGCTGTAGACCACGTACCCGCCGAAAGACTTGGCAAGGTGCTCGATGAACAGTGGGACCGACGAGTCCCGGATGGTGACAGCGTTGAGAGGTTGGAGGTCGTGGACGAGCCGGAGCATCTTGCCGTCCTGCTTTAGCATGCAGAACCAGCAGGACCAGTATGCTGCGGCAGATGGTTCGTACACTCCGGAGGCAATGCGGTCTTTGATAATTTGGATGGCCTGATCCCAGGCAGATGGCGGTATCGGTATGTTGCGGAGTACCCACAGGGTGTGAGGTACGGTCAGTATCTTGACTGGTGGAAAGTACCGTTCGTCCAACCGGCCCCACTCGGTTGGAACCCAAGCAAAGGCGGTCTCATGGTTACAGACTATCCACTGGACTAACTTCAGCTCTTTGGGCCAAAGCCAGTCGGCTGGGTCGAGGTTAAGCACGTTGCAGCGCTCCTGTGTGAAACGAAGACCGGGGGTAAATTCCGGGGGGTGAGTCGGCAGCGGTACTAGACCGGCGAGTGGGTCATCAGGTAACCAGTGCAGTATGCGAAACTCCTCCTTGAGAGGAGCTGCGACAGGTCGGACCTTTTTGGCAACTGGCTTGTATGCCAGTGAGTGAGTGACAGGGTCGAAGAAGACCGAGTTGAAAGTGGAGACATGAGACGAGATTAAAGATGTTTGAGTGGAAGCAAGAAACAAATATAAAGCAGACTGATGCGAAGCAAATGTGTCCGGCGGTAAAAACAACGAAGACCGGGCGATGAAAGACGAGACGGTAGAAGAGCGGGGAAACAGAAAAGTAGTGGGCGTATCTCCCAAATCATGCGGCGGATCATCGAAACTCAAAAACCCACCTCGACCACACTCTGGTGATTGGCACAGAATAGGCCCCGGTGACACCGGGGGCAACCTTCCATCCAAGAGCAGGTCGGTATTTTGTACTCTTTGCCCATGTTCGAGTCACGAAGAGTGATGGTCTGAGAACCGTCTGGGAAATCCTCCATGGAGGTGCTTAGAAGACAATGAAAGGGACAACTGAGTAGAAGGTCAAAGTTAGCCCAGGGGACAACTTGGACCTGGAGACAGACCTTGCTGGCGCCGAAGTCCAGGCGGAGGTTCTCCATGACACTGATTGTTGACTCGGTGCTCATATTTGCATTAGACATGGTCATGACGTGGTGAGACCGAACCGGTAGACCGAGCTTCTCCCATACCCGTTTGGGCATGGCGACAATCTCGGAGCCAGTGTCGAGTACACTGGTGATTGTATGACTGGTGCCAGCAACCGTCACGTCAATAGACTGAAGAGGAACACTATGGTGAGCGACGATGAGTCCATCATCACTCCGGTGAACTTGGTCGCCGAACTCTCGCTCGACTGCGGCGGGATCGCGGCTGTGGAGCTCGTTAACCTGTACAACGTTAGTGGTAGTAAGAGGAATACATTTAGTGGTGGAAAGCTCCTGGATCTGTCTTCTGACGTCCGGGGCTATACAAATAAGGTCCCTGACCAGGACCGGGACGGTAGTCCCAAGTACTTGGTCAAGGACACATGTGGGCGCGGTATTATCTTTGATGGGATAAGTATATCTAAACTGCCCGGCAAGGGCAGCAGAAGTGTGAGTAGGGTTCGGGCAAGTAGGAGGAATAGCCGGTAGACCCATTGCCGGTGGTGGTGCCGGCCAAGATTGTGTTGGTGCAGGGGCCGCGGCCTTCGATGTGCCCGTGGAGGCAGACCGAGCTGCCTCGACCGCCGGTGAGACAATCTCCTCTGCGACCGAAGCCGCACGAGGACCGGGGCGACCGGGCTTGTGTGACGTTATCTCTACGCCGTCGAAGCGCTGAGTCCGCTTGCCCTTGTCTTTTGCCTGATCGGCACAAAAGTTGGCTAACGCAGCAGCAATGTACGGCTGCAGATCGGGTGCGAGAGCTCAGGTTCGGTCTTCTCATCCCAGCTACCGGCTGGGGCATGGAAGACCGACAGTTCTATTTCCAAAATTGCATCAGTGTCATCAGGATATAAAGTGAGGATGCCAGTTGTAACAGCAGAGGAAACAGGTGCAGGGGTCATATGGTCTAAACATTCCAGCAGGCAGCGCATGCTGTGGATACAGGGGATGCGTTTACCATCCGGGAGGTAGAGCCGGCCATCGGTGCCGTGACATGCCTTCCCGGACTGAATATATCCTTCAACGTGGGGGCAGTTACCCATGAAATGGTTAGGGTCTGCACAGAAAGTGCAGCAGCGGTTAACGACCCGCTGCACACCAGTTTGTTCTTGCTTAATGACCGGTGCGGCGGTCTGGGTGACAGGTGTCACCGGTGCTGGTGCTGATGGTCCAGGAGCGGTCCAAGCAGGGTAGTACGGTGTGACAGGAGGGAACACAGGTGCCGGTGATGCAACTAGGGGGCGAAGCGCAGAGCCGGTGAGAAGGAAGTCGGCTGCTTCAAGCATGTCGGTGAGAGGATAAGGGTCGTATGGATGGAGAGTGGACTTAGTGACCGAAAGGCAGTGGACTTGTTGTTCCAAGTCGGGTGGGAAGCCGCTGATAAAGAGTGCGTCTCGGTCTAGATCCGAGAGCTTCTTTGCCCGAACCAAGGTAGTGGTGATCTTGTTAAACTTGCAAGAGTACTCATCGAGGTCCTCAAGGGTGCACATCTGCTTGCCCCGGTATTCCTCGACGAGATACTGGATGTCGGCTCGGCTGTAATGGTTAACTTGTTCACAACTGGGATACATTTTCTTTACCACAGCCACGAATGCGGCCCAGTTGGGGGTAGCAGCGGTAGCTTCATCAAGAAGCTCCCAACCTTCAGATTCCTCGAGGTCAGCATAGCGGATGGCATACCGAATCTTTTCAGCGTCGGTGATGTTAGCAGCGGTGCTGATAGTATCGACGTCTTCAAGGAAGCGCAGCAGCAAGGCTGTCTTCCCGTCGAATTTCGGGGCATTTTGCGAGCCGCAGAGAGGCATCTGTGCGGTGTTAGCCATCGGTCTAGGTGAAGTTGGAGGAGATAAGGGCGGTGGTAAGACCGGTGGTGTGCTGGATGGTGACGATGCTGAAGACGAGGCATTGGAAAATAGACTGAGCAGCAATGTCAGTGTCGGTGGCAAACTTGGACGACCCGGAGTGAAGTCCGGGGGAAGCGGAGTGTGTCGGTAAGAAACGCTGGAGTCGAGGAGATAAGAAAGTGACGGCAAAGACGATCCAGACGACGATGTGGAAAGGTCTGTGAGAGGTGAAGAAAACGGTGAAGTAGGGAATCCCCCCGGTATCCTCAGTGGAGTAGACTCTATAAATGGCTGACGGGATGGGTGCCTGGTGATCGGTTCGTTGGTTAAATTTTCCATGGTAGTATTAGACGCGGCGTTTCGGGCAGTCGGGGATGTTATTGAGTCCAGTAGTCATTGAGTGACTGATGTCGGAGGATGAAACCGGGAATTGCCAAACCAATCGGATTGGTTGCAGTTAATGGCGGAAAAAGAGTCAGTATTTTCGCCCGATGGGAAAGGATGCCCTGGACTGGTAAAATCAGGGAGTTGAGAGCGGTTGTGTGTCATGTTGGGAGAGGAAACCGGATAAAATAAGGGTTCCTCGCCGAGTGATAGATTTCTAAATGGGGCAAGTAAAATTTCAAGCTCGGTGCGCTCGACAGTGGGTCAAAGAACTCTTCTGGAACCTCTTTGTGAGTCCCTCGTGGTGGGCTCCAGTTTTAAAGAACCTAGGTGTCCTGGGTGGACTAAGGTCAGTAAGTCCAGTTAGCCTGGGGACAGGTCCAGGTGATCAAGGGGGTGTGTAGGAGTGATCCGTTCACCCCCAGAGGACTCTGGAAGAGGTCTAGGAAGAGGGGAGTCGACCAAGAGCAAGAAACCGGCAGTCCGGGGCCTTGAGAAGGTGCGCTGGTTGGACCAGTCGATAGTCCGGCAGTCCGGTCACTGAGTAGACGAGGCCGGCGAGCGTAGGATGAGGTCAGTAAACCAAACTTTTGAGCAAGAACGTTGAGACGAGTGGACTGTGGTAAGGTTGTGAGTTGGAACATGAACGGAGATGGAGGTGGTAGTCGGCGATGGGCCGAAGTGGTGAACAGTGATGGTAACGGTAATCGGCGACGGGCTGAGACAATGGACGGTGGTTGTGAGCAAAACAGAAGCTGGATTGCATAAGTCTAACTACATCGCTTTATAGTCCAGGTATGCCTGAGACTTGACAACGAGTAGGAAAGTAAGTCTATGAGGATAAATGGAAACGAGAATTAAAAAAAGATGAAACAAGGTCGCCGACTCTAATGTAGACGCCAAGACAATGGTAACAAGGAAGCGAACATACATGCGAAGGTCCGGAGATAAAGGAACTGAGCTGCTGGGCCGGTTGAACAGACTGGTCTTCAGAAAACCAAGACCGGTGTGATCGGCTCAGGCCCGGTCATCAGTCTATGTACTTGGTCTAAGGTAAAAGAGCTCGGAGTGGGATAGGAATGTTAGGGAGGAGTCAGGAAGGCTTGGGAGTGAAGGTATGCAGTTTAGAATATGGTAAGAAGGGGTAATACGACCATAGAGGCCTACCGGTCTCTACACCGCCATCCTCATTGTTGTGGACTGTCTATCGAAACAATATATATTCATCCCCACTGATGACAAGATGATGTTCCCAGAGTTAGCCAAACTATTTCTCCTCCATGTCTTTTCCATGCACGGAGTTCCCTCACACATCACCTTTGACAGAGGTGCGGAGTTTGTCTCCCACTTCTTCCACTTCCTCGGTAAAGCCCTCGACATCCGCCTCCACTTCACTTCCGGCTATCATCCAGAAGGCGACAGACAAACTGAATGAATGAATCAGACACTGGAACAGTACCTCCACATCTATTGTAATTACCAGCAAGACAACTGGTCCGAACTCCTGCCCCTCGTGGAGTTTGCCTACAACAACACACCAAGTACCACTACCAGTGTTTCCCCATTTTTCGCCAATAAGGGCTACCATCTGAACATCACCATCCACCCCAAGCATGATCTCACTTCTGCTCGTGCGTGAATACTCTGTTGACCTCGACTCCTTACATGAATTCCTCCACAAAGAAATGGCCCATGCCCAAAAGCGATATCAAGGTCCTGTGAATGCTAAGTGAACTCTGGCACCAGACTTCAAAGTCAGTGACCAAGTTTTCGTCAAAGCCAAGAATTTCCACTCTACCCAGCCCTCAAAGAAACTCTCTGAAAAGAACCTCAGTCCGTTTGAGGTCATTGCTCAAGCTGGTACCCATTCCATGACACTCCACCTTCCCGAAACCATGAAGTCTGTACATCCTGTATTCCATGTCTCCCAGCTAAAACCGTCAGTCCCGAACACTATTCCGAACCATACTCAATCTCCGCCCCCTCCAGTTGAAGTTGATGGCTAACCAGAGTTCGAGATCGCTGAGATCCTCGACTCAAAGATCGACTGCCGACAGTGGAATTGTAAACTCCTTTATCTAGTCCGCTGGTTAGGATATGAAGGCACCAACAAAAAAAACTCCTGGCTGTTGACCACTGAGTTGGGCCACGCTTCGGAACTAGTCGCAGACTTTCACCTCCACTACCCATCCAAGCCCAGCCCTCACTCTGCATCCCATTGACTGGCAACAAAAACAATTTTATTTCTTTAAACTATGGCAAAGGCATGCTACCTACTCCCAGTCCTTGTGCACCTTCTTCCCCTCTGGGTTGCTACTACTCTCCGACCCTTCCAACGTCACCATCTCCTCTTCTTCCTCCCTCAACCCCACTACCTCTCCCTGCATTTCCGCCTCCTCCTCTGTGGCCTCAGAATCACCCTCCTCATCACAGAAGAGATGGTCGACCGTTGCACCTGCAAGACAGTTGACTGCCAGCACGAACCTGTGGATCACGTGGTTGTGGGTCCTCATCTCTGAGGTAAGTTCCCGCAGAGCATCTGCCACCTCTCTCCCAATCCTGCACCCTTCTCTGCACACCACTCTGGACTGCTCCGCTTCTTCCTCGTCCAACTCAGGCTTGGTCTCCTGTGACCGCGCCTTCTTTTTCGGCCTTGCTTCCTCCTCTCCCTTGGTCCTTCGGCGATGATGCTTCGGTGCCACTGGAGCTCCCTCCCACTCACAGTGCTGCCTCGCCTCTTGACAGGCTAGGCACACCTTTGACCTACCTCCACCCTGCTCGCACTCCAGTCCACACCTTGCACAGCAGACACAGGCGACTCCCTTCCCCTTGCTGGAGCCACCCCCCTGCTGTGCGCAAATCACCTCCGCCTGTGAACACTGTCAGTATGACCAAACACCGTTCATCACCTCTTACCTTTTTCTTCACAAGCAACTCTGCTTGCTGCTCATTCTCTTGTTCCACCCTCAGATGATCCATGGCCTTCTTTGCCTCCACGCTTCAGTGTTTCACCTCCGACACCTCCCACGCGCGGCGGCAATCCTCTTCGTCAGCCTTGTGATGTGCCTCCGCCTCCTCTTCAGCCTTGCAGCGTGCCTTGGCTTCCTCCACTCTCTTGCACTCCTCCTTCTTCACCGCCCTTCACCTTTTGCACTCCGTCCACTTCACATCGGCGAGCGCTTCATCATCCTCCACGAGTCACGCATCATCCCAGTTTTGGATATTGCCAAAGTCAGACATGATAGTGGAAGGTAGACAAGATGCGCAGAAAAAACCCTGCAGCTTATATCCTCTGATTCGGACTCCGACTACTCCATCACCACTGCGTTTTGTACTCTGCATTATTCTATGGCCTTCAGGGGTTCAGGCCTAAGAAGGGGATACTGTCATATCCCATACAAATGCTAAGTCAAACTCCACTTATGCAGACTTCACTCCGCAGCAAGAACGCATGAACTCTGCTGCTTTCTCATGCTAGAGGCTATCCCACGCTCCTGGACTTTGGTTCCGCTATTGGTACCTTTTCCTTGTCCTTTTATGTTCACTCTTGTATTCCTTTTAGTCTTAGTTCTGCATCTTAGCAAGTTCCGTGCCAGTGCTGCACTGCTCCAGCATTCTGCTTATCCCGACTTCCTTCTTACTCATGTCCATTCCCCATTCCCGTTCCGGACTTATAGCTATGTACCCTCTTAGTATATAAAGTCTCGTACATTACTCTGTAGACCTTAGTTCGAATATCGAATAGATCCAACTCCCTCTGACTTCCGCTTGAGTCTTCGACTCTCCTCTGATCTACTCGACTTTGTTGTTGACAATGTTAAGTCAAACTCCAGTTCTTCCTGAAATTCTGGGACAAGACTTAGAAAAGGGCACAGCGCTCCAACCCAAGTCACTGAAGCCAAGTCCCGTCTGACAAAGTTGAAACTCCACCCTCAAGGAGTTTCGTCCGGAGTTGACCCGGACTCTGACAGTCTCCACTCTTACAAGCAGCATCACACCTTTTATTATGACACCTTACACCTTCCTGTCTCCACTCTTATGAGCAGTGTCATGCCTTAACTACATCTTTTGTCTTCATATTGCTACTTCTAGCCACAAAAAGCAAAAGATCCTAAATACCCCTCTCTACTACACGTTCTAGACATTGACCATCAACTCTAACAATGGCAGTGAGTTATTTGTTACACGGGTTGCGTAGTAACCTAGCAGCGCTCACTCGAAGTGGAGCGAAGTCTTATAGATGAAGCGATGAGAGTGAGTTCCTAGTAGCAACAGCTAGGCTAGGGTCAAAGGTTCGATAGCGTCAGCTAGATCAAACGGTCTCACGCGAGGGGTGCATGGAAAGTGGACTAGATTACTAGGCTTGGTAGGCGTAGAACTAGCTAGGGAACATGGGAGAAAGTACCCGACTTATATATATGGTGAGGCAAGGGGTGGGAACCCTCAGGGTAGAGGGTACTACTAGATGGGGTGCGGGTGGCCGTGGCCAAAAGGAGACAAAAGGATCAATCAGAAGCGGATCATGGGAAATGGAACGGCGAGTCTGGAACCCCGTGTGGAAGCGATGGAAACGGAGTCAGTAGAAGTACAAGAAGAGAAGAGAAGAGAAGGATCCAGCACAGCCTTGCTGCGGTGTTCCTCATGGAAGGGCAGAGGATTTCTAGGTGTCCCTCTTGGATATCTTGGGTAGCCTACGCGCCAGGCGTGGTGGAGCTGGAGTGGGGGTGCTAGAGGTCTCCATGGGTTCATCGTCAAGGAAAGAGACGTCGGAGACGAGGGTTGGGGAGTCGGGGACGGGAGGAAAAGAAAGGATGGGGCCGTCCTCTTGTGTGACTGTAACATTATTCATGCCTCATAACATGCACCTCTCACGATGTGATAGGAGCCAGTTTGTGACACTCACTGTGAATGAGAGGTATATGAAGACGATATTACCATCCCATCTTTCTCTTGACCTTGCCTAGCTTATTCATCATGGATTCATTTATAAGTTGCTGGTAAATGTGACCAGCACTTTGTTTGCTATTGGTTTTCTTGGTCTTGCCCTCAGTCTGGCCATTTGGGGCCTGTGTGCTATTGACACCAACTTCAAGATGTTGGCACATGCATACTTGGGCACTTATTGTTACAATCACCCTGAAGAGCAGGCTTTCTTCTGTCAAGAGTTTGCACAGTTCCTTGACAATCGGCCCCTTTAGACACCCTAGTATATGCCGCCATTTTATTTATTCTTCCTTACCTCGCTTTCTGCAGTCACCTTGTTGTTCTGTATTAACACTGCGTTCCATTTCTCCCATTTCACCCAGAACCCATCGCTCTTCTGCATTCCGTTCCCCTTTTGTCTCTGACTTGATCCGCAGTAGCCTGACTCCTTCCACACAAACATCCATTTACTCCTCTAGGGCAACTCTCCTTTTGGCCCTCGTAGTTCCCACCTCCATCCAGAATGTATAAATACCCGACACCTTGTACTTGTAGCCCTAAGCTAGTTCTATGCAATCCCAGCTTAGTTTCTAGCGACTGCTTGGCTCTAGAACGAGAGTCTACATGAGACCCCTAGTTATCAAAGAAAGTCGTCGTTCCACTTGTGATGGAATGCTACTAGGATCTATGCATCAGCATAACAAAAAAACTAGCTTCTTTCATCCTCCCCTCCACGTCGGAGAAGGGAGAAACCTGGAAACAACATTCCCTCCAGATATCGAGTGGACTCCTCTGATGACGAACCCCAACCATCCGGACTCTTCTCTCTTCCTCCCGAAGTTCCTCCAAACAACCTCGCAGAATCGCCGGATCCTCTAGAACATCTTCTTCCCCTTTCCCTCCCTTCACTCAACAAGTAGTAAGGACTACCCGCCTAGCTGGAACTATCGCAGCTTCAGAAAGAGAAACCTCACCTGCCTGAAGCGAGTCACCCAGAGAGAGGAGATTGCTCGAAGAAGGACCAGTCTCTTCCCAACCTCTCACAATAGAAGTTCTCGATAAAACCCCTTAACCCAGAACAGACTCATCCTCGATTTGAAACCCCACCCGATTCCACATCCATGGCCAACCTTGAGGAAAATAAGGCACAAGAAACCAAAGCAGGGCTCCCAGACAGATTCTCCAGAGAACCTCAGGATGCCCGATGGTGGAGTAACGCCATGAAGGCGTATTTCTTGATTAACCAGCATGTCCACTCCCCAGAACAACAGTGACTCATCTTCCTTAACAAAATGAACAAAGGACAGGGAAGATTCTATGCGGAGCTGCTACTCGAGAAACTTTTAGATCCTGTGATCGAAGAAAAAGACAAACCATCATTAGGAGAGATCATCCAGGACTTCCTAAAGACCTTTACCCCACATTATGAAAACACAGCCACCTGCAGAAAACTCACTCGTCTCTTCCAGAACCTTCGGGACAAGGAAAATGGCTTTTCTGACTATGTAACCAAATTCCAGCTCTTCGCCGCAAAGTTGAAAATCACTGATCCGGTTACCCTTATCGACCACTTCAATGAAGGGCTCGACCCCAATATCACTGCCATGATCATCTCCATGGAAAACCCACCCACTACCCTCTCAGGATGGATCGAAAAGGCAAGCCAACTTCATGCCCAAAAACCAGACTGGAATGATATAGACAAGGACGAACCATAGGACATCTCCTCCCCCACGACTCCCGCCCCCATCCTGATCCAAACGCTATGGACGTCGACGCCATTCATCTCACCCTTGTAAAACAAGCTCGCCACATCCATGACAACTTATGTTTCATCTGCCATAAGAAGGGGTGCTCCACCCGAAACCACCCTCACCAGAAGTCCTCTCGAAAAGGGAAGAACAGAGGACGACCCCCTCCAAGAACTATCCAACCGCCGGATATGTACGAACCACTGCAGTACCTGAAACCAAACAAAGTGAGGTAGACAAATATATCGCCTCCATGGGGAAGAAGAAGGGAATTACCCAACAGGATGTACTCAAGGTACTCAAAGCTTGTTATGAAGACGACAAGAACTCCTGGCCCGAAGAAGAACCAACACCGGAAGAAGAACCAATGGAAGTAATGGTGGCTGATACCTCAGAAGTTGAGGGTTTTTAAAAGGGTGATGTGAGTCGATGTCATCTCCCCCTAGTGTTACGATTGCTCCTGTATTTGTATCCAACAACAAGGCCACGTCAATAAGAATTCCCATATCTTTCTATGCCTTCCCCAGAGCAAAAATCGTCGACACCAATGCCCTAATAGACTGTGGAGCCTCAGGAAACCTCATCAACCGAGCCCTGGTAGAAAAGTATCACCTCAAAAAGAAATGCCTTCAGCAACCCCTCATTGCTCAAAACATAGATGGAACTGTCAACCAAGGAGGAATGGCACACCACAAAGTAAGGATCATCATACGAATAGGTGACATCGAAGAAGAAGAAGGGGACTTTACTGTGCTAAATTGCGGAAAAGAGAACATAATCCTCGGTCTCCCGTGGCTATGGGAAAGCAACACTTCCATTGATTGGGCCAAGGGGACTGTCGCTCTCCCTGATAAACCACATTCCCAATGACATGACCATCCTAATGCTATAAAGCAAAGATACCTTCTCCGCTTCCTTGAAACATCCCCTGATTTGAAACTAGAGCAATGTTGGTTAAGATGCCTCCACCTCTCCTCCACCGAGCAAGGCCACCTTAAAACCAGGAAAACCACTATCTCTACCGAACTCACCATGGCAAACAACAAAGGAGAGGTCTCGTTACTGACTCATTACAAGGAATTTTCTGGGGTATTCGGAGAGCCAAAACCCAGACAGCTCCCTCCACATCACCCATTTGATCATGCCATTGATCTCAAAAAAGACTTTGTTCCTAGGGTAGCCAAAGTATATCCCCTAAACCCTAAAGAGAGGGAAGCTTGCAAAGCCTTCATCAATGAACATCTCAAAAGTGGGAAGATAGTCCCCTCCAAATCTCCCCAAGCTTCTCTATATTTTTTTGTATCAAAAAAGGGATGGGGGACTCTGTCCTTGTCAGGATTATCGGTACCTGAACTCCCATACTGTCAAAAATGCCTACCCCCTTCCACTTATCTCTGAACTTATCAATAAACTAAAGGGCTCAAAACTCTTTACAAAGTTTGACATGTGCTGGGGGTATAACAATGTTCATATAAAACCGACTGACCAGTGAAAGGCTGCCTTCATAACTCCCGACGGGCTGTATGAGCCCACAGTAATGTTCTTCAGAATGTGTAACTCGCCATCCACCTTCCAAGCATTCATGAACCATATTTTCAAAGACTATATCGCCGAAGGATGGCTCATTATCTATATGGACAATCTCCTTGTTCATTCCATTGATGACCCAACTCTGCACTGTGAATGCATATGCAAAGTGTTGCAACAACTAGAAGAACATGGCCTTTTTCTCAAACTCCTGAAATGCCAGTTCGAACAAAGACAAGTCGACTTCCTCGGCATGATTGTTTCTGCTGACTAAATCTCCATGGACCTAGTCAAACTAAAGGCCATCAAGGACTGGAAAACCCCCTCATCTGTCAAACAGGTCTGGTCCTTTGTGGGATTCTACAACTTCTACTGACATTTCATCCCACACTTCTCTCATATTGCTCGCCCCCTCCATGAGTTGACTCATAAGGGGAAGGTCTGGGCCTGGACACCAGATTGTGAACATGCCTTCCGCACTCTTCAACAGGCCTTCCTCTCTCAACCTGTTCTCGCCATGCCTGATACCTCCAAACCCTTCTCCATTATGACAGATGCTTCCCTCACTGCTGCTGCTGGAGGGATTCTCATGCAGGCAGATGCTAATGGGGACCTTCACCCTTGCGCCTACTTTTCCAAGACCTTCACCCCAGCCAAACACAATTACTACATCTATGACCGGGAACTGCTCGCCGTTATCAAGGCCCTCGAGCTCTGGTGTCATTACCTACAGGGTACTCCCCATCATACCACGGTCTTCACCAACCATAAAAACCTTACCTACTTCCAGCAATCCCACAAGTTAAATCAACGACAGGCCCGCTGGGCCATGTTCTTGGAGGACTTCGACCTCCTCTTCATCCATGTCCCGGGTTCGAAACTGGCCCCCACCAATGCTCTTTCCCGAAAGTACGACGTCGACACCTCTGAGGATAACTTGGCAGTCACCCTTCTCCCTGACTCCATCTTCGCCCGACTCCATCTTCGCCCAAGCCCTTGACCTCTGTGTCCAACAACACATCACTGAAAATACCACATTGGATCCCACTGCTCAGAGGATGGTTAAAGAACTAGCATCTGGCTTCCTCCCCTTTCCCGGTCCACCTTTCATGGCTGGTACTTCGATGGTACCAACCTCTACTTTAAAAATCACCTGTATATCCCCCCTGAACCCCGCCAGGACCTAGTTCACTCTATCCATACTTCTCCTGCCAGTGGTCATGGCAGCATCTTTTGTACCCTCCACCTGCTCCAGAAGGACTACTGGTGGCTGGGCATGTCCACCTTCATCTGCTGCTTTGTTGCCAGCTGTGCCACCTGTCAGGCATCCAAAGTGAATACCCATCCGACCATTCCCCCTCTCTCCCCCCTTGACTCTTCTGCCACCCGTCCCTTTCAACAAATCTCTATTGATCTCATCACTGGCCTTCCACTTTCCGCCGGCTTCGATTCTGTCATGGTTGTGGTCAACCATGGCCTTACAAAGGGGGTAATTTTCACACCTTGTCACAAAAACCTGGACACAGCAGGATTAGCTGACCTCTTCTTCCAATGCATCTTCCCCCGCACCAGGCTCCACGATCGCCTCATCTCTGACTGCGGGCCACAGTTTGCCTCCACATTTGCTCGAGAACTCGCTTGTCTCCTCCACTATGATGTAGCCCTTTCTTCCGCCTATCATCCACAGACTGATGGAGAAACAGAATGGACCAACCAGGAACTCGAGACTTATCTCCACATCTTCTGTGATGGACACCCGGAACGATGGGCCTCCCTACTTCCGATGGTGGAATTCCACCACAATTCCTCCATCCACTCTTCTACCTTGAAAACCCCATTTTCTCTGATCCTTGGATATGAACCGCATGCCTACCCTTCCCTCAGAAAAACCTTCCTTCCTGCCCTGGAAACCCGCCTATCGGAACTCAATTCCGCTCAATCAGAGGCATTGGCCACCCATAAACGTTCTCAACAGATCATGCAGGAAAGGATCTTTCCACGACTCCCCCGATGGAAAGTCAGAGACAAGGTGTGGCTAGATAACAGGAATCTCTGTATTAATTATGCCTCCTGGAAATTAGCCTCCAAAGAGAAGGACCTTTTGAAATCACTCAGATACTATCTCCAGTGGCATTCAAGCTGAAACTCCCACCCAGATGGAAAATCCATGACATTTTCCATGCTTCCCTTCTATCTCCCTTCAAGAAAACTACCAAACATGGTCCGAACTTCCTTAACCCATCACCCGACCTTATCGCTGGCAAAGAAGAATATGAAATACAGGCAATACTCGCTCACCGTGGACCCGAAATTGGAGGCAATACCTTATCTTATGGAAAGGCTATGCCTCATCCAAAAATACATGGGAACCGGAAGAGAATCTATGGCATGCCACTGCGGAACTCCAGGACTACAAAAAGAGACATCCGCGTGACTTCCCCTCCTTCCGCAGCTAACAATGGCCTCCATCTCCATCAACCTTTCTCCTCTCGAAATCTCCTGCCTCGTATTCCTCCTTCTCCTTCTCACTCTAAGGAAGTTCTGGCTTGTGGACCACCCCCATCTGTTCCTGTTCCGCTATGGTGGATTCAGGTTCCAGTTTGGGTTCGTTGCCCCAACAGACATGTCCAACCATGACTGGCAATATTATGACCCCTATAACAGTACTAATTCGGGATGGGACAATAATGGGGATGAAACCGGATGGGGTGGCTGGGGAAATTAAGACAGATGGGACCTTCCCTATAAAAACCCTCTCCTTCGTCACAGTCATCCCTTGCTTCCCCCTCCCATATAAATAAAATGTTGATTCCTCCTTGCTTCCCTCTAGTCACTCTTCCATTAATTACTATTCACCTTCTCTATGCCTCCATCCTTGAATCACCCACTATCCTCTTCGCCATCAAACAGCTCCCAGCGTTCACCAACCGTCCACTTTTTGCCCTACTCATAAGTACCTATCACGCCTACACAACCATCCACCTCTGCCTTCAGCAACACACTGAGGACTCGTCCATCATGGACGATCCCCTCTATGAACTGCAAGGATTCATCCTCGAAGCCCTTGAAGCAGCGGAATTCGGGATTCTAAAACCTTCTCTCCCTCCTTCCCTACTCCACATTGGCCCCTGTTCTTGCCCTGCTCATCGAAGACTTACCCCATGGCATCCAAGCCCTCTACATCACAATAGTCAAAGGCAATGCCACCACCCCACCCTTGCACCCGTTCCTGGGCAAACACCCCCTGCATCTCCCTCCTCCAGCACCCACACCATCCCGCTGGTCCTGCCTATGGAAACTAGTATGGCTTCTTGCTCTGGAACTGAAGTGATGACCAGCCAAGAAAATGAAAACCCCCTCGTCCCCGGCACCTATCCTGATCCCACCCCTGCCTCATCCACCCGCTCTCTCCTTCACTTCCTCTCCACATTGGCCAGACCTTCTGAAGGACGTGTCTGTGGATCCTTCATCTTCACTACCCCCCCGCAATCTCATCCTCTCCTGCGACGTCCATCCCCCTCCCCCTCTACTGATTCTGTTACACTGGTTGCTTAATAACCTAGTAGCGCTCACTCGAAGTAGAGCGAAGACTTATAGAAGAAGCGTTAAGAGTGAGTTCCTAGTAGTGGCTTGCTAGACCAGGGTCAAGGGTTCGATAGTGTCGGCTAGACCGAACAATCTCACGCGAGAAGTGCGTGGAAAGTGGACTAGATTACTACGCTGGTTAAGCAGAGAACTAGCTAGGGAACATGGGAGAAAGTACCCGACTTATATACTGGTGAAGCAAGGGGTGGGAACCTTCAGGGTAGAGGGTTCTACTAGATGGGGTGCAGGTGTCCGTGGCCAAAAGGAGACAAAAGGATCAAAGGAAGCGGATCATGGGAAATGGAACAGCGGGTCCGGAACTCCGTGTGGAGGTGATGGAAACGGAGTCGGTAGAAGTACAAGAAGAAAAGAGGAGAGTCTGATGCAGCCTTGCTGCAGTGACTGCGGTTGCAGTGCCGCGCATGGAAGGGCAGAGGGTTTCTAGGTGTCCCTCTTGGGTATCTTGGGTAACCTACGCGCCAGGCGCGGCGGAGCGGGAGTGGAGGAGCTAGAGGTCTCCATGGGATCGTCATCAAGGAGCGAGGTGTCAGGAACGAGGGTCGGGGAGTCGGGGATGGGAGGAAAAGAAAGGATGGGGCCGTCCTCTCGTGTGACTGTAACAGATTCACTCCACAGGCATCCCAGGGCAACTCCACCACCCCCTTCCTTGGGTACCCATCGACAATGCTACATCTGTCATTCACGCGACCATGTACATCTAAACTGCCCCCGTTTCCGCTGCACCATCTTCTGTCAAGAGTTTGCACAGTTCCTTGACAATCGGCCCCTTTAGATGCCCCAGTATATGCCGCCATTTTTAGAGAAAGACATGGGTAAACCCATGGGTATCTGAGAGTCAACCCATACCCATACCCACCACTTACCCATACCCACCAACCCATGGGTCCTTGATTTCATGGGTAATGCCCAGGGGTGTATGGGTATCCACTTTGATGGGTTGACCCATGGGTTACTACATATATGTAGACATAACAATGTATGTATATACTACTCACTAATAATACCTTTAGTGTTTAAAAGTCTGGTCATAAAACTACCCAAAAACTATGACTGTAACTGAACCTACAACCAGCTAC
>JBBPLT010000509.1:0-19933 GCA_038089955.1 Strobilomyces dryophilus | reverse complement strand
TTTCTATCCCGGGCTCCGTCCTTTCCCGTCCCTCTCCACCGACAGAGTCGTACACAACCACATCTGATTTGGTGTTCAACTATGATCCATCGCCATTTGCGTTCTGGATCACCCGTCGATCAGAGCCAGATGCGATGCCCCTATTTGACACCCGGATATCCTCCTTACCTCCAACACCCGTTCCACAACTCAATCTGTCAGATCCCAGCACGGCTTTTGACGGATTTCCTCTTGTGTTCGAAGATCAGTATCTCCAGGTAGGCTACATGCATGATCCGCGTGTGAGTAAATTCGGATGCATTCATTCTGCCAGGTGGCGTCCGCGCTTCCATACGGTACCAACATATACGGGCTTGGGCAAATATTTGCAAGCAGCGGATTCCGACGTGACATAGGTGTGAAAGGTGGCAGTGGTACCATTCAGACGAATTGGAACCGCGACATCAAAGATCCCGTCGATGAAAACATGTCAGAGCTTGCTTGCTGTTGATCGTGTGACTTATTAACCCTTAGTTTTAGATATGGCACCCATCCGATTTATATCGAGCACCGTTTCAATGAAACCACAAAAAAGTCGTCGTCTTCTGGCGTATTACTGCTTAGGTGGGTGACGTCGTGAAGAATAAGTTTGGCTTCCAGTTGACAAGCTCAAAGTGCGTCAGGAGCAGATATATTTCTCCAGACTCCGCCTAATTCGAACGTATCGTTCATCGAATATCGCATGATTGGTGGCATTCTTGATTTTTATTTCTTCTCTGGGCCGTCTCCATCTGACGTGATTGCACAATATGGCGCTATCGTTGGGTTCCCAACGTGGCAGCCAGCTTGGGGCTTTGGATTCCACCTTTGCCGGTATGTTCCATCTGTCAACGGTGAGCCCGTTGGATTTTAAATGCATATTTTTTTCAGCTGGGGTTATAATACCATTTGGGAGCTGAAGGACGTAGTTGCACAAATGCGCGCAGCCGATATCCCGCTAGAAGGTCCGCAAAGCGATATGATGATTCGTTTTCAACTCGCCTCACCTCTCCATCCCGACAGTGCAATGGTCTGACATCGATTTGTACCATGCATATAGAGACTTCACGACAGATCCTGTAAGCTATCCCCCGGAAGAAGTCGCAAGGTTGATTGACGACTTGGTAAGTGGTGTAAGTTAAATGCTGATCGGTAAGGCTCTGATGCAAATGCGTAAGACCGCGAATAATCAACATTGTGAGTTTCATCCGGATTATGGAAGGTTTTGTTACCCACCTTTTTTTTAGATATCCCGATTGTGGATGCAGCGATTCCTATTGTTGTTAACTCCACGGACGTGGTTTGTGGATCTGTCACGTTTGGAAAGCCCTCTGTTGATCACCTTTTCAGTATGATCCATTCACCAGAGGCGTAGAACAGTGGGTTTGTTTTACATCATTGCTCTGTCCATACCATCTGATATTTTTGCAGGGACGTTTGGATCAAGAACCCTGACGGTTCACTTTACATCGGTCGAGTATGGCCTGGATATACTGTAGACGTCTAACCACTTTGTCCTGAGGTTGTCATACTCATGCGTTTACAGGTTTTCCCCGATTGGTTCAGCTCAAACGCTGAAGCATTTTGGACGGAAGCGCTTAGAAATTGGAGCGACTCTGGGGTACACTTCTCGGGAATATGGCTTGACATGAACGAAGCCAGTTCTTTCTGCGGCTATTCCTGGTAGGTGGAGCGCCGTGAGAGCATCGTGGTAACTAAAAAAGTCTCAGTGGATCCGGTGCCGATCTCTCCGCCTTGAAACCGATGAACGTGGCTGGAAGAGTTCTAACAGATTGGCCTGAATGGTATAATTCATCTTGTTTTTTCTTCCTTTACGACCCAGCTCCTTATCCATCGTCAGTTACGACGCGAAAAAATGGGGTTGGAGCGGAAACATGACCATTAGCGGCTTATCGACCAATGAGTGTGCCACAGATTCGCTCGTGACCCGTACCGCAGTACAAGGTGTATTAGCTACCGGCCAGGGACGTGGTGCTAATCTCCCAAACCCGCCCTACTCAATCCACAATGGTGGGTCCTTCTACAACGGCGAGCAAGGCTTCACGTACTTTAGGTTTCGGGGCGCTCTCCTCACGCACAATCGCGACGAACGCGACCCACGAAGGGGGCTACGTAGAACTCGATGTGCACAACCTGTACGGATTTATGCAAGAGAAGGCAACGTTTCACGCTCTGCAGGAAATAATCCCAGAAGAACGACCCTTTATAATTAGTCGGTCGACTTTTCTTTCTTCTGGGAAATGGACCGGCCACTGGGTGAATTTCACTGTACCTTGACGAAAGCTATTCTTACCACGTCACGAACTTTCCAGCTCGGTGACAATTACAGCAAATGGCTACATATGTACCTCAGCATTCAGGGCGTTCTCCAGTTCCAGATTTATCAGATCCCCATGGTTGGCGCCGATGCCTGCGGTTTCTGTACGTGTCATTGCCGTAGTGCGTAGAGGGCTGTTCACCCCTTGTTCAGTTGACAACACCAACGAGGAATTGTGCAATCGTTGGATGCAGCTCGCCGCGTTTATGCCATTTTACAGGAATCACAATACCTACGGTGCGATCCCACAAGAACCGTACCGCTGGCCCAGCGTCGCGGAGGCATCGCGTACCGCCATCGCGGCCCGCTATGCGCTTCTCCCCTATTGGGTGGGTAATTCATATCGCAGTAATTATTTTATCTGACCCACAATAGTACACGCTCTTCGCCAACGCCTCCATGGAAGGTTACCCACCCGTGAAGGCGTTATTCTTCGAGTTTACTGACGAACCCGAGTTATTCGACGTCGACAGACAGTGGCTCATTGGTAGCGATATTCTCGTCACCCCCGTGCTGACGCCAGGCGCAACGACTGTCGATGGTACGCAACCCATCCCGTTCCACGTAGTCTGAACTGACCCCAACGCCAGGGATATTCCCCGGACGCGGGAGAGTCACCTGGCGTGACTGGTACACCCACGCTGTCGTGGATGCGACTCCTGGCGGCTCCACCACTCTTGACGCGCCGATCGGTCACATCAACGTACACGTCCGTGACGACGCAGTGCTACTGCTGCATCAGCAACCCGGGTACACGATTGCCGAGACGCGGGCAGGCCCCTACGCACTCCTCGTTTCTTTGAGCAGGACAGGCACCGCGTCCGGTACGGCGTACCTCGACGACGGAATCAGCCCGCCCCCAACGGCGAACCGAACGGTAACGTTCCGTGTCGGGCGCGGGGTGCTTCGGATCGAAAGCGACGGGACCTACGTCGAGCGGTCGAGGTTGACCAAGATTACGGTTTTGGGCGTCGGGGCGGAGCCATCCGGGGTTGTGGTGCAAGGGCGGTATGCGTACGTGTGGGAGTACAGCGCGGTCACGGAGGAGCTCGTCGTGTACGACTTGGCGATCGATCTCGGGGAGGACACGGAGGTGGCGTGGTATTGAGACGACAGGGTTCTCCACGACACTCACAGGCATGTTGAGCTTTGATAGCGTTGGTTTGCGCTGGTCGTGTGCACTCTGCATTGACGAGCGGAAATAAACCGTTGGTACATGCGTGAACCTGGTGTACAACATTCATTAAAGGCTGCCTATATGAAGCCATCTCTATCGTCGCCACCTCACCAGCCTAATCTTACACCCTTCGGACATGACGCGCCACGCACGGCAGCCGCGTCTGTGTGCCGCTGCCACGGCGCCATACATAGCAAAGCATAAATAAGGGACGTGTAGTGCCGTCTGGCGTCCACGTCAGGTTCAGGAACCCATCGAGCGGATCCACGACGCCATGACACGCGTGAGGCTCCTCCGCTTGTGAGCCTGGACCACCAACGCCTGTGGACGAAGCGCGCACGTCGCGCTAGACACCGGCACAGTAGACGACGCGCTCGGTGTCGAACTGCTCGACGACCCCGAGCTCGAATTTGAGCCTGAGTCTGAGCTGCCCGAGTCGGACGAGGAGGTCCCCGCAGCCAACGCGGCGACGGACGGCCCCGGGAACGCGTATTGTATGGGCGTGTCGAAGACGGTCGGGTCGTATATCCCCGGGTCGTCGTCCGAGTAACCCCCCGGAAAGGCCACCTCTTCGCTCGTCGAGGCCGTGCCGACCTGGTCGCCGCCCACGTTGATCTGCGTCGACGCGTCAGCGGATTCGCTCTAGGGGGGATACGTGGAAGGGGGGACTCGCCTGCGTGCAGGAGGGGTAAAACTCGGCACCGCCTTTGGTCGTCGCGAGATGGAGCGCGATGATCTCGTGCCGGACGAGGTATTGGCCGCTCTGGAGCGTAGGGGGGAGCGTGACGTTGGCTGGACCGCCGTTCACTGATGCGCGTGAGGGGGCGGGAGGGCACGCGTCAGCGAGGCGACGAGGGGGAACGATGCGAACGCGAGCGTACTGATGTTTTGCTGGTACCAGGTGGTGTTTCCCGGCTCGAGGCCGACTTGGTCGATCTTGAACCACTCTGCGTGCGTAGAATCGTATTGGTCGCAAGTGGTGTTGACGCACGGCGTCATGTACGTCATGATGGGTCCGATGTTATGAGGCCACTGCGCTCCCGAGCTCCATCATCAAAGAGAAGGCGGGAAACAAGGGAAAACGCACGTTGGTCCCATCGCCGTCCAACCACAGAAACTGGAGCTGACTCCCCGGGTTGGCGTTGGCCACGAGAGCGGCCTTTTGCGCGTTCTGACCGCAGTTTAGGTAGGGATTAGAGGCGCCCTTGACCGGATCGATGGTGTTTATCTGACGGACGATGGACGGCGTTGGTTGGGCGTTGGGTACATTTCCGGAATATGGCGTGCCGTCGATAGTTACCCGCGCAACAAAACCATGTGCGAGAACCAACGGAAGACATGAAAGCAACGAGACCAGAGCCAGGCTGGTGAGATGGAACGCCGACCACAAATGCATGGGATGCAAAGCGGTGCGACGCAAAATGTGAGACGAGAACAAGACGAGGATGGACGAAAATGGGACAATAAGTAAGTCGAGGGAAAGGGGAAACCCGACACACGCAAAGCAAACCTTGTCCTAGACGACACACACAAGAAGCCGTTCGTCGGTGATGCGGCGAATGAGAAGGCGAAGGCGGGGGGTATTAAGCTTCTTCACGAGGCTACCGCGCGGTTTTTTTCTCCATTTCTCTCGATGTCTCGCTGCATGGTCTGTGACCCCTTCATGAGCGTGCCTTGTGGGTGGGAAGTTGCATTCCATGCTATTTGCATTTGATGGCGGGTCTCCTTCAGTGGAACAAAAAGGACATGGAGGCGTGTCGTCAAGAGATCCGCCACGTTGTGCCTGTTTTACAGTTTTCTCCGCGGGGGCAGTTTAGATAAGATAAGATCAGTTCATCGACTCACCTCCAATGAAAATTTCTCGTTGCGGAACGGAGTGGCTCGTCAACAGTCGTCAAATTTCAAAGGGAGTCCTCCCCAGATCTGGGACCCACCTCTTCACGCATTCGCCTTCGAGCTTGCACTGGAAGTGCTCCAAGCCATCGATATGGAACACGTCAGACCGGAAGCCTCGAGGCTGCCTCGTGTACCACACCACCCAATCACATGCCCCATCAGGGGTTATCTGGCAGTGGCATTGAAAAGCCGTGATGGCGGCATCGAACATATGCGTGCAGTCACCCGACTTGCCGCCGCAGTAAACCACGGACGCAAGGGCGACCAGCGCACCAGTGGCGCCTCGAATGTCTGAACTTACACCGTCGTGTTCAAATCGCCACGTTTTTCCAGTCACGGTGGCAGGCTGTGTTCACCGTTTTTTCGCAAGGTCGGCCTCGCTTCTCCCACGACGCTTCGAACATCGCCGTCGTCGTCGGCCCTAGGTGCTTGAAGATGCCAACTCGGGACGACAGATTGGGGCGTGCTATCAAAGAGAGGAGAGAGGGCAGCGATCGCGCGCCACCGGGACTCGAGCAGCTCCGTTCAGAGCAGGTCGAAAGGCTTCGGGACTCTCGGAGCGGCGCGCGTCTTGAACGATCTGGACTTCCGTATCCGGCGCAGCGATCCCCCGATATGTATGTATGAGCGAAGGTCTAGGTCGAAGAGAATGAGAACGGAAGTCGAAGAACGCAGCGCAGCGCTGGACAAGATTCGTGCAACCGGGTTGTTTTCTCGGTCGGGTCTCAACGACATTTTTGGGGTTATTGTAGCCGTCTGCATGGTCGACCACAGCCTTTGTGGCACAGTCCACGCCGACGCAGCGATGAGACCTGATGCAAGGGCCGTCACCGTGCGGAACGCCATGCGACCTTGAGAGTTCCAAATTTATCACCAACGTACAATTCACCGCCAGCCACCAGATCGATGAACGCCGCGATCAACGTACACCACGCCCGCGTCTAATACTACGTACATATCCAAACCCCCTGAGCCGAGCCTGCGGTCGCCATCAAACCCTATCGAGCCACACCTCCGCCCGATCCCGCACCTCCTCGTCCGTACGGGCGCGCAGTTCGACGAACCCGCTCAGCCCGAACCCGACCACCCGACCGTCTTGGACGACGAACTCGACCTCGACCGCGTCGAGGTGGCGCATCTTAAACGGCGTCGCGTCCTTGCCGTATCTGCTCGGGTAACAGGGTCGGGAGGTCAAAGATCAACCCTCGCTGGCGAACGTGCGACGACCACACGCGAGGCCATTCGGCAAGAAGATCACCGGGAGGGCTGGGGCTGTTTCGCGCACGATCGACGATGGCGAAATCGGATTGGACCCTGGTGCAATATGAGGACGCGCTCGACGGGCTACAGAGGCTGAAAGATCCGTAACCGGGATTGGTATAAGTAGGTTCCAGAAGACTTTCCAAAGACGAAGACGAAGTGGAGTTCCGAGCATCATGCCGCTTCGTTGTGGTATTTTGAGGGGGAGAACTGAACCACGTGTCAGTGGGGCGAGAGGAATGCAAGAAGCGCAAATCGGATAGACGTCTGAGTCCTGCTGAGATGCAGTGCCGAATCGGTGAAGCGGATCCACATTAACACCAGAGGCTCTGCTTGACGGTCACCGTTCGCGAGTAAGGTCACGCTGATCTCATCTCTCGGCAAGACAGAGACGATCGTCGAAAACCCAGGAAGAGCTCCCGTGTGACGGAGCACCTGATGCACTATCAGTCATTGGCAATCTGACACCGAAACGTCCAGCACTCGCATCGTGGACACGATACGAGCTGCGGAGCCAACCCATGTCGTACCCACCGATCGAATACTCCGCGTCGACGGGGTGGTCGGACTCGACAGCCACCAGAAAAACACTTTGATCCCCATGAACGCTCTCGAGTCACGTCGCGACGAGCGACGAACGAGAGAGAAACACGCTGAAAGCAGACACCGACTCCACGTCGACCGCGTTCGAGATGAGCTATCGCGAACGCCGTCGTCTCGGCAAAGTGCGGGGATATCTTCCGTCCTTCCTTGGTCCACCCCTGCGTGAACCAGCCGGTCGCTTCAGCTTTCGTCGGGAACAAAGTCGTCGACGGCGCTCTCGTCGATAGGTGGACCCGCAGTGCATGTTGAACGTTGAACGTTGGTTGGTGGTATGCAAGGGGAAGGGCACATCGCTGTCGCGCTGGGGTACGACATGGTGGTCACCGGTTTGCCAGAGACAGGTAATGCGGATGTTTCTCTGGAACATGTGAGTTCGTCATAAATTACGTGTAGAGACTCGGAGGCGAACACTACCTTTGGCTTCTCCTTTTCCTTAGGAGTGGCAGCTGTCGTGGCAAGAGCTTGCACTGCGGCTGTTCGTCCACCTTGAACTCCAAGACGACAACGGTCGCTGATTCGTCCCATGTTCTCGACTCCACCGAGGTTGAGAGGCATGCAATCGGTAACTGAATGAAAAGAGTATGGGTGCGCAAACGAGGCTCCAACAAGCCTGTCCGAAGTAAGTACGTGTGGTGAACGGTGAGAGAGGCGTGACACGAGTCACAACCCATACAAAGATAGCCAATCAATAGAGATACAATTTCTACAGGTGCATGCACAGTTACAACAGAACGTGAGCAATAGATCTACAAAAACGAGCGTGTACAAACGCGAGGAAGATCGGGACGGGAACAAAACCAAAAAGCGCTTAAGTTAGAACGAAAAAAATAAAGCACGACCGGACGATCGAGGGATTCACACACGTGGGGCACTGGACGGGCAGACGGCGCACCTCGCGACTTGCGCGAAAGGGGGGGGTAGGTGATCGTGCCGAACCAGCTCGTAGGGTCCTTGGCCCCAATTCGAGCGCCGTACACCGAACCGACCGATGCCACGATGCCGACCTCGGCGATGGCATCAAGCCCGGCGAGCGCCGTCTGCTTCGAACCACGTACTGCCCACGGTGGAGAATCGCTGCGATCATACGTCGTGCGTCGAAAGTGCGCTCGGGACGCGCTCAGGTGCCGCGACGGACGAGACGACGCTTGTGTATTTCCTTCTTCGAGCCACGTTTGGTGAGTAGCTGTTGAGTGGAACGAGGCGTCACGTAACAGGATGCCTCTAGATCACGTGGGTTTCGTGATTGAGTTGCAGGAGGGGACGTTGCCGCCACAGCAGTTGCATTTGGGGAAGAAGAAAGAGAGTGAGTGGATGCAGAGGATGCAGAAGAATGGGAGGGAGAGGAATAGGAAGGAGAGGAATGCGAAGGAGAGGAAGAGGTCGAAGAGGAAGTGTTAGCGGGCACTGTCGCACGTGGTAAGGAAAGAGACGAAACAGGACGAAAAGATGGCAGAAAGGGATCAAGCGAAAGGTGGAAACTCACTACTTGCAGCCGGGTGAGAAGGCGACCCAGCCGTGGCGGTGGCAGAAGAACCACCGCCACCAGAGCCAGAGGGTTGAGAGCCCCCTTGGCTTCCACCATTGCCAACGAAGGCAGCGACGGGGGGTCCGGGGAAGGTGTAGGTCACAGGCGGGTTGAAAATCTGTCACATGCTGTCGGGTCAGGCTCACAGAACCAGGACGAAAAGACGCGCGTTGGGGGTATAGATCCCTGGGTCATTGTCTGAATAGCCACCGGGGAATTGACATGTTTCGCCGCTCGTCGGCGCACCACTGCCCGAGCCACCAATGGTGAATTGGATACAGCCTGGGTAGAACTCGGCACCTCCCACCGACACGGCTTGCTGAAGTGAAATAAGCTCTGAGCGGAGGAGATAGTCACCAGGAGCAATGCTCGAAGGAATGGTCACGTTTGCGGGCATGCCAGCCGCTGTGGCCCACATGAAGTAAGTCAAGGCCAGGTCAAAGATATCAGCTGACGAGATGGCGCACCGATGCTAGCCTGGTACCAAGTACGGCCATCTGACTCGACACCAAGTTCCGAGATCTTGAACCACTCGGCATTGCTGGAATCATAGGACGAACAAGAGCCGCTGCATTTCGTCATGTAATGCATGATAGGCCCGGTTTCGTGAGGCCACTGTGCAGGAGAATGAGTCTCCCACAGGACGATAGGACAGTCGAGACGCACGTTTGAACTACCAGTGGCGCCGCCGACCCAATGAACCAGAACCTGGCTTCCCGGATTGGCGGTGGCCGCGTTGGCAGCAAGGGTGGCGTCCATGCCGCAGTTAAGGGATGGGTTGCTTGCGCCTTTGACGGGGTCGATCGTCGATACCTGTCCGGCGAACGAAGCGTCAAGTAGAGAGCGGGTGACTCGAGCGCTAAAACTGACCTGCCTGATGACACTCGGGTTCGTAGCACCACCCGGCACATTGCCAGGATACGATTTGCCATCGACGGTCACGGACCCGATATACCCATGGGCCGAGACGAATACAGGCAACAAGCCGACGACAAGGAGGGCGAATAGAACGTGTGCCATTTAGAGTAGATGTGGTGACGGGGAGTAGCGAGTGCGATGGGCTCGCTCAGCGGCCCGTAGGTAGGAAATTGAATAAAAAGGGGAGCGGACCGGTTTGACAGACGACGACGTAAAGAGGAGTCTGCTTATAACCCTCGTCTCAATTGGCACATGGATGTGGGACGATTGCCGCACAGCGCGGACCTCTACGAGAAGAGGCGACGAAGCAGCACGATGATGGCGGTAGGGAGCGGGTATGATGGAACTGTACCTGATTGGTGAATCGGACCGCGTGTGCGTGTGCCTCGAGGCAGGGAAGCGCCTCATGGCCCGATATGAACGACACGGCAGCGGGAACGATTAGTCAATGAAGAGGTCTTTACCACGATCGGTTAGAAGTGCTCCACATGGACGGCGGGGACTCGGTACAGCGAAGCTGGCCACCGTTGTTGCTGCGGCTGCGGGCAGTCAGTGCGGTCTTTTTTTTTCTTGTCCGAGGAAGTTGGCAATTGAAGTCTCCAAAGATGATGGTGGTCTTGCATGTGCACAACGAGCCAGGCGTCCCAGTGGTGGCAGTGGAATGATTTTGGTGCAGACCATGATTGTTTCGTCGCCTCGGGTATCCGCTCCACGGTGGACACGAAAATAGAGACAATGGAAATGAGACAATGGCGTTATCACTTCGTCGTCAAGTCGACAAAGGCACGTCCATTGTTCGCGTCGAGCACATAAAAGAACAGTGCGTCTTCCCGACCTGATCGTCGTCTTCTTCTAGCCCTTCCTTCAGTCTTTCATTCGGCCCTGCCCTCGCTGTGCGAGTCACTCTCTAAACCAGACGATCTCTTATTCCCGTCATGATCGCGTCTGCGCTCGTCTCCCTCCTCCTTCCTGCTCTCGTCTCCGCCCACGGCTACGTCAACAAAGTCGTCATCGACGGCACGACCTACCCAGGCAATTCCGTCGGCACCACACCCTCTGTGAGCTCTGCCATCCGTCAGGTCAACACAAACAGTCCCGTCAAGGGCGCGACCAACCCTGACATCAACTGTGGCGCGGGGGCCCAGAAGGGTGCGAGCGTCGCCAATGCCAACCCGGGCAGCAAGGTCCAGGTCTCCTGGGTCGGTGGCACCTCTGGCACCGGCAACCCTGTCAGTAATGTCCCCTCACACCACACGCGGTATGTACTCAGTTGTTCGTAGTGGCCACACAACACGGGTCCCATCATGCACTATATGGCCTTGTGCGATGGTTCCTGCACAAATTACGAATCGAGCGGTGCCAAGTGGTTCAAGATTTCAGAGCAAGGTCAACAACCTGGCGGCTCGACCTGGTACCAAGCTCAAATCGGTGAGGCGTCTATCACTTGTCACCGACCAGAGCGCTGCTGACTATTTTCCAGCGTCTGGATCCCCAGCGATGGTCGACATCCCTAACAATCTGGCTCCAGGCAACTATTTACTCCGCTCCGAGCTCATTACACTCCAGCTTGCAATGACTCAAGGCGGTGCAGAGTTTTATCCAGCCTGCATTCAGCTGACAGTCGGCGGTTCTCAAACTGGAAAGCCTTCGAGCAGCGATCTGGTCTCGTTTCCAGGTGCTTACTCGGACACTGATCCTGGCATCCTTGTTCCTAACGTAAGTGCGTGGCCGGTCGCGTTTTACCAGCTTCGTTGAGGGTCCTTCAGGTCTACAACCCCGGGTTCAACTACACTTTCCCTGGCCCCCCCGTTGCTAGCTTCATCTCGGGCGGCTCTGGCTCTGGCTCCCCGGGTGGTTCCAGCGCTACCTCTGGTGGTTCTGGTTCTGTCTCTGGTCCCGGTTCTGGCTCCCCGGCTAGTTCGGGATCTTCTTCCCCCGCTGCGCCCTCCACTCCTCCCGCCACTGCCCCCGCCAATCCGTCTGCTTCCTCCCCGGCAGGTCCCTCCGCTCCTTCGATGCCGCCTTCGGCTCCGAGCGGCGGAGGTCACGCGTCGGGAATCGCGCCCTCCAACTCCACCTCTACCGGGGGGTCAGGCTCTTCCTGCACGCACAAGCCGTCCGTTCCCGAACGACGTACCAGCGTGGACCAAAAGCGGATGCACCGGCGGCGTTTCCCCGCCTCGCACTAATTGGTGGTGCTTCATCTTTGTCGACGTTTCCAACTCTCCTGTTCTTCTAGACGAGGCGCAGATGTAAATAACGATAGTGCCCGATAATCGGTCGGGGGCGTGCGTTGCCGAGCAACACACGCGCCGACGCAGCCTGGAGCTCATTGGCACGCGGCGGCCATGTATGTACGATTCTTCGTAGGCACGTCCTGTATCCATAGTCGATCGTGGATTTCGTCTCAATGTAAAATGTCATGTCTGGCAAGAACGTGCATTTGCGCCCACTTCCATGATCGGACGTTTTGTCATCATCGATTTATGCACTAGGGCAACGCCCTCCGAGTAGTGTCCAACGTGATCTCGTGCTGGCGCACCAACGTTATCTGATCTCGTTCGACGCCTTGGTGACAAACAGGATCGGGGGACAAAGTCCCCGCCATCGCGACAAGGTACCGGGTCTCGCGGTGGAGCACACCGGCGATCAGGATCGGATTATCAGATAGGCCTGAACGCTGTCATGGACGGTGATCGGGTATTTGACCTTGGTATCCATGCCTCCTGGGCCAAGGGCTTAGCAGGATCGGATCGCTCGTCCGACGGTCGACGGAAACGCACGATCCACTCGCTGTGCGCATCCGAGTACGCGTATCTGGCGTGATCTGCGACCCGGCTCGAACCCTTCGTCTCTTCGTTACAGCGTCGTCCAAGAGGCCCCAACCTCGGAGAGCACGCAGGATAACTTTGCGTCACGAGACGAGCAGGAGAAAGGAGATACAGGGAGGTCTCGCCTATCTACGTCGACGACAGGCCAAGAACGCGCGAGGAGGCATTGCGAGGGAGGGCGACAGCGACGCTAGCACCCAACCCGTCCGCGCGACGTCGACTCTGACCCGGCCCCGTTCGTCTCTCTCTCCGCACGAGGATCCAACGAGAACGTCGCACGCCGGGTCCCCACGTTCGCTCCCGTCAGCAGCGCGCTCGACGCGAGAAAAAAACTCAAAGGGACGCCTGGCTCACCTGAAACTGGCTCGCGAGCGTCGACGCGGGCACGGACGTTCTCCCCCAGCGCGGAGCTTCTCTCGCGCGCTTCTGGAGGCTGCGCTTCACCCACAGGGGGCGTCCTGCTCGGAGTCAGAACGTACCTCGCGACGAAGAGCGCGTAGACGAGGGGTAGCACGAGTCGGAGACCGACGTACGCGGCTCGAACGTCGACCCCGGCGATCTCGATCGCGCCACTCGCGACCGCGAAGAAAAGCGTCGACGCGCCTGTGTACGCGCAGGGTCAGCCTCCAAGAGGGTCGGGACGAAACATCGAACAAAACACGCACCGACCATGGGTGCCGGGGGCGTCGAGTCGCTTGGCAGGCCTCCGAGGACGTAGGGTCGACAGAAGCTGTCGCGTGAGATGAGAGACTCTGATCCACGGGGGGCAAGCGAGAACGCACCAACAAGGCTAGCGCGCACCGGTCCATGGCGTAGCGACTACGGGCAGAGCGATTCAGCGCGGCGCGTCGATCCATCTCCTCGAAAATCAACGTCGTCCGCTCCGGACCGCTGGAGGCATCCCGTAGCTGCATCCACGTCTGCATGTGTCGCGCGTTCGTTGCGAATCCGACAGTGGCGAGGACGAACGTGGTCCACACGTATCAAAGGGCCATCCAGCGGTGACGAGTGATCACCTGGTCGTCGTCTCCACGTGAAAACTCTGAATGGTGAGAGAAAGAACATGCCTTGCAGTAGATGTGAACGGTCGTGCATCGGGCTGAACAGCGAATAGGTGGAGAACGCTCACCATAGGACACTGCCGCAAGTGCCATGCCGGCAAGACGCATACATTCAGACCATAGGCCGGCGTCTAGAGCATTCACAACCATGTTTCCCTAGGGCTGACAACGTTGGTGTTGGTTTCGAGCGGATACTGGGTTTCGATATTGCGGGAGCATGCCTTGCGATGTGGTAATCGACTGCAACGGCAGCAACCAGTATGACACGAAACACTGTTGTAGCCGGGCTACTGGCGCGAAGACGGCTGAGTGAAAGTCACTTCAAGATCCTGGGCAAGGCAACGGATCAAACCATGTTCTGTACTGCTTCTCGGGTTCATGTTTCTCCTCTTGATTCTGCTCCAGAAAGCGTCCGCGGACTTTCCAGGATCAAGACGTTGTGTGACAGGGCCTGGAAGGGTGTGGTCTCTGTCCAACGCATCTTATCATGCCAGTGGGAACGAATGGTTATCCAGTGGTTCAAACTCTTACGCGAGGACTTGCTGCGGTCGGACCCCTCGCCGGTAGCGCACCGCCCTTGAGGTATTGACCACGATCCACTGTGATCCACCCTACTGATGCTCATTGCAGATCTACGAAAGGACAAATTTGAATTTGGAAGAGGCCGTGATTCCAGGTCATTGGGTTATCACAGTACTTGTTTTGATCGTCTGGGGGTCAATGTGGATCGTCAAACAGCGGTTCCCCACAAATCAGCGTGGAATCGCATGAATCGACCATCACGAGATACATAGAGGGTTTCCAGCCTCCAATTCAAATACGAAGTCAATGACGATCGTCCTGACCAGCCTGCGTGCCGTGGCCTCTAAACGCCAATATGCCCTGTCGACCCATCCCAACGATGATCGACAACTGCGCAATGCCCTGGAACGAGGCACGTCAGGGAGCAGGAACTTCCTTTGAGCTGGATACATTGGCGCGCTCACCTGAATGTGGCTGACCGTTGGAAACATGGGGTTCATCACATCCGAGCGGACGGCGAACTGGCAGGACGACGATGACGGTCCTGACCGGAACGGAGAGCGCGGCGGATTCGACGACCATGACAGCGACGGTCGCGTATGAGGACCCTGCTCGCTTCCGAACGTCTGCGTTTTGGCTATTGGGGGGTCTGGGAGCGTGCAGAGAATAGTCAGCCCAACTTGGAGGCAGGCGTTGGGCGTTGACGTCGTAAAAGACAGGGTCGCTGGCGTCGATGAGGACGAGGATGGACATGGCTAGTATGTCGGGTGTCGGTGTCTGTGCGGAGGACAAAGCGCAAGAACGCGGACACGCACCGACTATGACTGCACCACCAAGTTGGTACCACAACACGTTTTCGTCATCAGATTGAAGCAGTGACCGAGGTTGTTGATGAGAAAGGACGCGCTTCTATTCCGGTACCGGGCCCTGTGCGTGGATTCACCCCGAGTATAGATTTAGTAGTACCATTGGAAACATGAGACGAGCATCACCGTGTACTAGTGGATGACCTTGAGTAAGGTGTCTTCGAAAACTCGAGTTGACGGATGCCGTCAAACCTCAACGCTTGTTCCCACGCTTCTTCGCCTGTCGAGCCTGGTAAACTTTCGTTCCAACAACCATAAATTTTCCAGCTGTAATTCTACGGGCGATCCAGACACGCCTAGTCCACCCGCTCCCCATACTACAGTTCGGTATTTGCCAACTTCATCTCAGCTTCTTGTCCTTTCCGCGTGTGTACCACGACATTGGTCATGTTGAAGCTCGTTTTGGACCTCGTTCATCGTGTAGACAAAGTGCGTCGCTCTTTAGATCAGAATGCTCTTCATCAACGTGCCGTGTAAAGCTGCTGTTGCTTCCCACACCGCCTTCATCGTTCAAAGGTTGGAACCTTGCCTGTTGGCGCCGTAGTCTGTTCGCCCCGTCCGCCGGTGATTGTCCGTTGTCGATGATGTTCTTGTCTAATCGGGCGATGGGCAAAGTGATCGATCGAGCGGAACGAGGCCGAGGGGAAAGTTGATCTGTGAAGTGTCCGTGCCACGCTGGGCTGCATTCACAACTCATTGAGTACCACAGTGCCACCTCTCCCTGGGCCTCATTATGGCCAGTCGTGTGATAATAACCGCAGTGTCCGACTTGTGGACGTTGGGTGTAGCACGAGCATCGAAGTGTTGGATTGACCGGATGTTCCTCCACTATACAGGAGCCTTTGGACAAGAGCTGAGAGCGTCTTCTGTGTATCATTGACAATCACTGCTCCCTTGAAGAGTTCTTTACGCGATGGTGTTTTGTCCGACAACCTTGGCCGCCTTCCGACTGGGAGGTTGTGCATGGTGGCGCTGTAGTTCTTCTCGCCATGTGAGTCTGTCGTACAGTCGGTTAGAATGCGAAACTTATTTGCTGCGATGAACTGGATCATTTTACTGCGGCATCAGACAGTTCGGGATTCAGCAATTTTCTTCAAAGTTCACACTGCGCTCCACAATGGCCACGTGGACAGTGAAACAATGCGACCGAGGTGTGATCAGTCGCTTGGTGTGGAGAAACTTTTATTGACTTCATTTCAGATTTGAAGGTGGTATCTATGTATATGGGATTGTGTCCGTTTTCACACGCTGCGATGCGAAAACGTGTTGGATTGGGGTCCAGAGTGCCTGTCTTTTCTCTCTTCCCGCATCCAGCCACTCGAACAGTCTCGAACACCGGGGATGGCCGAAGTATATGCTTCAGCTCATCGAGAAGGTAGTTATTGCTCAGCGTCAGACAACAATATACTGACGGTTTTACAAGGAGATTGATGCTGCGAAAGCAAGTACCATGTCCTTTCTGATTCTCGTCAAAGCATTACTGACGACACATTGATCACAGGGCTTGTTCTCGATGATGTCCAGCCCTCCTCGATGGCAAGTGGCTGTTTGCTCCACTACTGGTGCTATGCTCTCTATGGGTCCCTCGCCGTTCACATTGGCCTTGCCTGGAGGCTTTTCGCCCACCCTGAACACCATTTTGTGGTCTTGGTTGATAACACCATGGCTTCTACACTTCTGAAAGCCTTTCTCCAAGCTTTTTACATGTATGGTATTCTAGTTTGCTTGTTAGTTCCTACATGATGACTGTCGAAAAGGTTTATGATGCAGTCCTTGTTTTCTTCGTGCAACCTCTCACAATATGTGCTGTCATGGCAAATACATGATATCTGTGGTGCATGGAATGGAATTGGGGCATTGCTTCACAAGTCAAACAATTCAAGAGGTTCAATGGGGATGTGCAAATGGGCTTCAAGATAATGACTCTGATTGTTTGTAGACAGTATGCTTTCATGAGGTCCACTATGCTTGAGGAGGGGTGACCATTGATTCTCGAGAAATTGCACATTGTGGTCATCCAACAGATAGTATAGTGTGGTGTCAGTCAACTTGGTAAACTTTCCATTTTTCACCAGTGGTAAGATGAGCCATGTATCAGGCAAAGTATCACTATAAAGGCCCATGTCAGACAGAATGGAATATATGAACAAGGAGAAGTTGAGATGAAATATCTGACAATTTATTGTGTTAAGCATTTATTCTGTCCTTTCCATTTAGTTGTGATTGAATGAAGTATGTATTCACTACTATACTAGGTGTGTTAAAATCAAGTTCATTAGTCCTAGGCAAAATCAAGTGGATGATGCATGTATTACTAATTTACATAGCAGCCATGATAATGAAGACTAGATTCAGTGAAATCATATTTAGATTCAATTAGATAAGCTCCATTCTTTGTAGAGATCAATAGATAAGAGGGCAATGTAAGAATCTGCATCCTAAAATAGTACCATCACAACCTAGATAAGACAAGAAGAATCTAGCATACCTTATGTCAAGAATGCCTCAGTTTCAGTTTTAGTTCCTTGAGAAGAAGGGTGAATATCTCCCAGACACATTTTAAACATGCCTGCCCTTTTTAAATTGTCCAAGGAAGGGTTCTCAATGTTTACCATGTGTTCATAAATGACCTTGGAGTGTATAGCAATCCACAGAGTCTCCAGGATGCTAATACTACCATTAATAGATGGATGTGCATGTGCATTTTTTGAGGACATGCCAAGAATGATAAAGGCCAATACCAAAAGCATCAGTGATCCTCCTAAAGTGAACACAACCTTGTAGGAGTTGAGATATGTGTAGGCTAATTCCAATCTGATTGTATCACTTACAGGGACTGGATTGATCTAGGAAAAGGGTTGGGCTTGAAATAATAATTTTATTCAATGGACATAATACTTACATTCAATCTCAGCCTAGTGATCACTTGTGTAACTGGACTTTGACCATCCATCTGCTGAAATCCTCCTTGACTTGATCCTAGTTTACCAGCTATCAAGAGGATCAGACAAAGAATGGCAATTTGAAAAGTGATTCACATACCTATCCAAATCTTTACTGCTATCAATTGCTCAAGAGTTTGTTCTAGTTGATTAGATGGAAGGGTGTATAAAGAGCTGTTGTTTTCTAAGGATGGTAAACTTTTACAAAATATTTCAATTTCCTTGAAAAACAGGTGAATGATCAATATACTTGGTTATTATGTTGCATATTTCACCACCTGTAGGATAGGTCATGTATGGTGAACTTGAGAGTAGTGCAAAAGCCTGCAAAAATACCAAGCATATATAAATATTTGAGTACCAAAAATCTATTTCCTTACAAGTTTAGTAAGATTCTGTTCTCCTTTGACTTCTGGAGACCACAACTTCCAATAATGTGGTTCAGGTTTGTTTAGACTAGGAACAAGAGTGTTGGTTTGTAAATCTAAGGTAATATTTGCTGCTTGTGGTAATATGGCACAAGCTGCAAGATATGCTATCACTGGACTGTGATCTAGGAGTCAAGTGAAACATCAATAATATAATTTATTTGACATTTCACTTTTCTTAGGCAATATTGCAACTTAGACCTGTTTTGTTGATAGCAAGAGATTCATCCAATTCCAGATTAGCTGTAATCAAGTAAAAGAGATACTGAAAGCATAGTGAACAATTGTCATCAATTGCATACAGCTATGAACAAGTGTGCAGTTGGTATAGACATTGCATAAGGATAAATGCATTACTTACCATGGCAATCTGATTCACTATGGTGGATAGTGGCATATAATCTGGTGATAATGTTTCATCTGAAAACCAGGTTAGGTAATACATGATTAAAGTTATGCAACTTACTTGCTAATGCAAAGGATTGTCCAAAGCCTTCATAAGAGACATTAAGTATTGGTTGTGATTCTACTATATTATTTTTTGAAGTATAGGAACAGGAAATGTTGGGCACTAGTCCACAGCTTGCTTGAACAAAAGTTATATTGACTATTGCATTGATAAAGCTTGGATTAGAAATGCTAGAAATATCATAGAGTGCATTATCAAGAAGACCATTTGTTTGGAGGTTGTTGAGCAGATTGATAGATGGTGTGCCCAAAGTATTTGTCTAATTCCATACTGCAATAGCTGAGTCATTTGGCCAAGATACCAATGTTGGAATAAAGATGGTGGATGTACTATTGAAAGTTACAAACTGCATAGCAATTGTAGAGGCAATGTGAATCACAGAAACACATGCCAAGTACATTGCCACTCCATAGATTGCCCAGAAAGCTGATAATGAACTGTTCTGCTGAAGAAGTGTTGAAACTGCAGCTCCAATACCAGTCCAGGCATTGACAGTATCATAAGTGGTTGTCAGGTGATATTTTTGTGTAATCAGCTTTGAGGTTGCAAGCTGTTGCACAATAAACACCAGTGCTATTGTATAGAGCTTGAAAATCCATCAGATTCATATTGCAAGAGGATAAAACACAACAATAGACTCACAATATAGAATCAGTGCACATCGGCCAAGTCACTTGGTGGGAGAGGGACCACACGGGTTGGACCCCCGCATGGCACCGCATGGGAATGCAGAAGTCAGCCTAGACTGACGAAAGTGGTCAGGTGCACCGGCTTGTGGGTAGGAGCACACCATTTATGGTCCCTACTGGCATCCTGCTGACTGGGAATCTCCCCCTTCCCCACCCACGTTCTCCCATATAAGCAACCCGTATCGCAGAGGGTCAACGCGGACACCCTGTCCTCATGCGCTCTTACTCCCTCTGTCTGGTGCTATGAGTAGTTCCCTAAATGCCTCCGAGGTAGGCTGGCGGTCGGGGTAGCGGTAGCCCCCTGACAAGAGCTTTCGCAGGCTCGAAATCGCTGCCCACCCCCGCCCCCCTTTCCTGTCCCTCCTGTATCGCGCCGAGCATGGCCTCCCC
>JBBPLT010000508.1:0-19951 GCA_038089955.1 Strobilomyces dryophilus | reverse complement strand
TATTCTGGGACAATGCGACCCGTGTACCGAAGCGTCAAGTTCCCGCTCGTATACCTCGACCAGACTATGCCAAGCGTGATGATGGTGCGCTTAGCCTGATGACCAAATTCCCTTCACGAACGCTTCTCCGCGTAGGTGTAGCGAGTTGTCTGCGTAGAAGAAAGAAGACAAGACCTCTTACCGACTTCCTAATCAATTGCAGTGCGCCGTACTAGTCGAAATCGTTCAAAAAAAATCAAGATCAACCATCTCTGATAAAGAACTCGGAAAATGCCGCCAGGGCGGCAGCAACCTTGCAAAGCAAGGTAATTTATAGATCCCCCTCCACTTACATAACTCTCACCTTCCACCGCCAGCGTTGTCCGCGAACCCGTCCTCGCCTCGAGACGAGCACACTCGTTCGTTCAGACTGTCTGGCATGCATCACTATGCGCAACGAGACGTCCGGAGGCAAGCCACCCGCAATATACTCTCCCGGGGATCCGACGCCTTTTCGCAGCTCGGACTTGCGGTCGTTCATTTGCACCTTGTCTTCTAGGATCGTTCAAATTCCTTGATCATATGGATTCATAACTCAATTTTGATTTACCTCATGTTCTTTTGCTACGAGTTGACCTCCCTCTCTTCTGGGACACGCTTTGAATGGATCTCACATCGCCACCCGACCGTGGCCTTGTCAAGAAAGAGCATCTGCGATAGCTGTTCAAGAACTCGATCGCGACCGTAATCGAGCGGTACAATGCAACAGACGAGACGACTGCTCGATGCGGGCTCGTAAGCGAAGTCATTACACCGACGCTGACGCCGCTATCCGCTCGTCGCCATGTCACCTGGCGAAAATGCCCTGTTTAGCCCCGCGCGTCGAGGCCTGCTCTCGAAAACAACGCGGTAGCATGTTGATGCTCCGATCGCCGTGTTACCCATCCGTCCAAGGACGAGCCTGGCGTGTGTCAAGCAGAGCGAAAGGTGACATCCGTCTCCATGGAGCTGAGGATGAGGAATGGTGCCCTCGACGGTACGTCCTGAGTAGCTCCAATTGATCTTCGGCGCGTCTCACCCTGCGTTGGTCTTGCCTCGTTGGTCGACATGAATCGGCCGTTCTGAATGCTACCATGCCACCCCTATTTTCCACGCTCACCCCTTCTCACGTCTGGTATCTTTTCGTGGCTTGTCGATGAACATGTAGATCATGGCTATTCCGTCGTGTCACACGATGACACCCCAGCCTCACACTGTCCTTTTTCCATTTCTGCGTCATACGTATCGCTGTTGTCTCTCTTTCTGATGATCAATGCTCTCCCTCTGGCGTACTCTTTCTAGTCGGCGTGGCACTGACCAAGTCGAATGTGAGTGTGCGAACAACCTACTTCCCATGTTACGGTCATGGTCAAACAGCCACGAATATGGAGTCGGTATGACTCGAGGGTCAGCCTCGTTCAAGAACATCAACTTCTGCCCTTTTTCGTTTCCTGTTCACACAGACGATTGACGCCGACTCGGCCATCTGTAGTCCATCTTCAATTTGGTCGAAAAGCGAGATGATGTAGCCGTGGTTGCGTAATCTTTGATGTGGTGCTTGAGAATGTCGTCAATTTGGGAATCCATGGCCATCAGTAAATTTGTAAGTTGCTTTTTTGGGCGTTTATCGCCTTTCTGACCGCCGCCGCCAGAAAAAGCACGCGAATGAAGGTTAAAACAATAGACCCGTCTGTCCGTTGTTGGACGATTTTGGCCTGCGTGGGTGCGTATAAAAGCAGGGCGAGTTCGTGATGGTATCTGCGAACCCACTCTACTCGTTGGAGGCACCGTTTCCGGTTCATCATTTCTATGGCCATCTTGAAAAATTTCCATTGCGGAAGTTGCTCTGAATCATTTACCGACAAGGCGAGTCTTCGTCGCCATCGCTATAACCGGCACACCCTCCCACCTCTGTTCAAGAAGGATGGGAAGATATACAAAATCGTTCGCGACGAGGGTCGACTGGAATGCCCACTCGACGGTTGCGCCAAGGCCTACGTCAATCGGGACGACTTCCAAACACACCTTAGAAGGATACATGACACCAAGTTCGAGGCTGCGGAGAGTAATGCATCCGCTCCAGACCCCGATGAAATGTGCCAGATAGGCGCAGACAGTACGTTTGATTTATCTCAGGCTTCTTATTCCTCGTGTATCTAATTCACCCACAGTTCTTCAGCTTGAAGTCCCTTTCTCCAGTAGTGATATGGATGGCGTCAGTCCGAGGGAAAGCGTTGAAGCTATATCCGGGCAGGGTGCAGGCAGTGTGCGGGGCGTGGGTCTGGATGCAGCGAGGCCGGAAGGTAAGCTTCATGTCTTTCTGCTCTGTTGACCAAGCTCACACCATCAGTGACGGCTGGAGAGCTTGACGAAGCCCCAACCACTTCTCGCGCGGCGCGTGGGGCCGCTCAGAATGCCCAAGTCATGCCTGCCAGTGGTGCGTTGCGACCGATGCACCAGAAATGATACCGTCGCTAAGACTCGTCCCTTGTAGCGACATCCCACGACGCGCAGGAAGAGGCTGATATCTTCCGTAGTTCCGGATCGGAAGACATTTGTGAGTTTGAACAGCTTCGAGGAGAAATGACTGCTTGTTGACAGGAATTTAGGTCGCTCTAACCTGGGTGGTGTCGAACTGGCACCTCAGGTAGACTACCTCGTTGGGAGTGGGATTCTTGATCGTCTTGGATTGTGGGTTCACCGTGGGCTCCTCACCCTCATATGCCGTGAATGCGAAGTGGCTCTCACCTCCGCAACGGTGGTTGGACATCTGGCTGTGAAGCATAATCACAGCACAACAACGGAAGAGAAGGCTGGGCTGAACGAGATATGCTATCGATACAGGATCTATGCGAGGCCGGAGGAAGTTCCAATCCCAAAGGCTGGCGGGCCACCAGTGCAGGGTATCGCCGCGCCTATATCTGGTCTGACGTGCAGTGCTGCCGCCGACTGCGATTACAGCGTTTGTGACATGCAGACGATGTTAAAGCATGGCCGAGAGAAGCATGGAAGAGGGCTCACAACCAATGCGTTATATCGTCCATCCACCGTCCAGGCGCTATTTCGGGGTGTCGGTCGTATCTATTTCGAAGTAGATGATACGCTCACGTCGACATCCGACGTCGACATCCGCGCATATCTGAAACGTGACTTCTTACCAAACTCCAGCACCGACGAGGTCATCACTCAGCACTCTGATCGAGATCGACCCCCACTTTTGAAGACAACGCTGTGGGATCTCTTCTTCCAGACGGTTCGAGAGGATGCTGCACAGAGGAAACAAGCACGACGCATCAAGGAAAAGCATACCGCACGCGAGCACGAGGGCATTTTTGTTTCTCTGGAAAGAACGGTGAAGCATCACCACGAGATGGCGAGAATTGGACTGGAACAAAATTGCCACCGTTTTACGCTGGAGAAGGTGCTGGTGAACGGTCCAAATTTCAGCCCACACCAGTAAGTTTTCTTTTCTCACCCGCGAAATTCCATTGACCTTTGGACGGCCAGGTCAGTGTATTTCAAGATGTTGCCCGAGGAGAATCACACGTATGGCGCATTGTTCGTGCAAATGGTGAGGACGATGATTCGGAAAGAAAAAGGCCATGAACTGCGCCTCGATTTTAGTTTCACGGATGTCCAGAGGTCTAATCTGGAGGTCTTGATGAACAGCCTCGAGGCCAACGCCAAGGAGGATACAGAGAGCACGCTACTAGCAGCTGTGACTGCGTATCAAGGATTCTGTTGGTCGTTGGTACATACTCCGGAACTGAGAAGTCAGACGAATTTGGGGAGCCCGATACAGTGCTTCGTCTGGCTGATGGCCCTTCGTGACGATGGGTCCTTCATCCAGGCATCCGACCTTACCCCGCTTTTGGCGAAATTGAAGTACTTCTGCCGTATGATTGTCCTGTACAGAGCATTTTGGTGTTCTGACCAGTCTGTGGACGAGGACGCCATCCGGTGAGTTTACTTCGAGTTACTTCCTGGCTGAGTCGTAGTTTTCCTCACCTTCATTCTTTGCGTCAGACGTGTCGGGAAGCTGCACGACGAAGTTCTCAGGTTGGGAACACCAATGACATTCAACATGATTTGGGAGCTGCAGCAACTCGCGTCGTCCCTCGCTTATGGCCAAATCAAAGACCCGGACGTGTTCGTCGATCCAGGATATGCCTGGATATCTATCCACGGGAAAACTCTTCACCTGGAGCATCTCCGCGGTGGCATGCAGAACTTATTGAAAGAAGCAAAGGATGCTTTCATTGCTCTTAGCGGTGATTCTGCATGGGCTCCTGTGCGCAATGGTCCCATCGTGGAAAACCTCAGCAACACGCGACGGGGCTATTGCTTCCTCGAGGAGGACCCATTCAGCAAGAGGAAGAATGATTTCTTTCTGTCAACGGTCGAAAGACACAGGCTTGGGTTCTTGAACACCAAAGGGGAATGGAGTTGGAACGAGCTGGCGATCCGCAAATTCCTGGACCGTGCTGACGCCGTCTGGGGTCATTTCATCCATGCGCTTTACGTCGGTCTCCAACTGTCTACGAGGGTGACCCAGTTCTTGCAGTTTCAGATACGGAACGCAGACCGTCCACGAAACTTCCTATTCCAGGGCCAGGAATGCATGGTAATCAATAGATACAGCAAGACAACGAGTGTCAAGGGCAAGGATGGTTGCATCCCCGCATTTTTACCGCCTCCTCTCGCCGAGATACTCTTGGTGCTGCTCGGCAGCGGCTTCAGAGAAGCCCAAGCACTTCTGGCCCGCGTTGTGTACGGCTCGGAGGCGCGATGGAGTTATCGCACGTACGTATTCACATTCATGGATTTTGGATCTATTTCAAGACATTTTTGACGCGTCTCCGGTCAGATATCTTTGCGTCGAGCGTGGAGAGAGGATCACGCCAGATCATTTCTATGACTGGCTGCAACGAAGAAACCAGCAATGGTTCGCCTGTGGCTTTGGAGCGAGGGAGTTCCGCCAGGGCATGATCACCCTTGGTCATGAATTCATCTCGGCGAACGAAACTTTTCCATGCGTCGATGACCTGCTTGCAGAGTCTGCTGACCACTCTACTGAAGTTGATGCATCGCATTATGCCGTCGTGCATGGTGCATTGCCTCGGCTGTCGAACAGCACCCTGTCTCAGCACCGCTGGCTTTCCGAAGAGTGGTCGAGTTTGCTTGGGTTAGGACCCCACTCGCCTCCAGAGCCTGTACGAGTCATTCGGACCAGGGCAAGGTCCGAAAAGTCGCTCGATCCAACTGTACTGGCCAAGAAGGTAGCCGACATTGTCAGCGATGTGCTTATGAGCAAGCTGGAAGCGATTGGCATTGCCCCAAGTTTGATGGCCGAACTGGCTCAACGGCAGCCTCTGCCGGCCGTCCTTTCGGGTCGGCAATCAGGCGACGACGTTTCTTCACCAGTTGATCCTGTACCGCACTTGGACACCCATCCGTCCCCTTCCCCAATTCTGGCGACGACTACTGTACGCGTGCAAAGCCCCAACGTATCTGTGGATCCAGTGGATCAGGTCGGTTCGCACAGCAGCGTCCAGGCGTTCGAGGTGCCAAGTATACACGAGATGCGCATGCCTGGTCAACGCAAGCGACCGATGCACACGACAGCCTGTGCCCAGGAATCTACGAGGCCGAAGAAAAGAACCTGTTACTACCCGACCCCGGTAAACCTCCGGCCTGCGTCACCGGGGGCCTACGGGGACTCGGATTTGGTCAAGAACTTCGTAGCCTGGGACGACTCCGATGACGAAGCATGCAGTCGGTCAACTATGCTATCCGCTTTGCATTCAATGGAGGACGTTCCATCTCACAACTCGTCACAGACCTCTGTGGATGGATCCGGGAACAAGCGGATGCAGAGTACTTCGTACGGGGGCCCTCGGAGTGATATGTTGGTGACTCGCAATGTTTCGTCGATTCTGGAGGAAGAAGCGACACTAGTGGACAATATTCGAGGGGCTATGAAGGCATTGCTAGTGAATCCTGCTGCACAGGAGAAAAGCGTGGCCCAGATGATGGGAATTAAAACTGTGATGAGAGGGAGGTGGGATGCGATGGTTACCATGCGTACAGGCGGCGGGAAAAGTATGCTGTGACAAGTCCAAGCTCTGTTGGACAACCAACTCAGGTTCATGGTCGTCTGCCTGTTCACTGTACTGTTTGAAGAACAGTGCGAGAGGGCAGAGAGGGCTAAAATCAAGGTGGTCAACTACGGGCGATCTCGGGCGATCCCTCCTGAAGTACAAATATTATTCGTACAAGTTGAGCATGTCAGCTCCAAATCATTCTCAGAGTGAGTACGTTTGTTATTGACCATTTGCGAACGGTGCCAAACCATATTTCCCCTACTCTCAGGATGCTACTTAATCCGGAAACTCCTAGGTTAGGTTAACCCACATATTTGTCGACGAACAGCACGATCGACTCGACTGCCCGAAGAACTGACGGAAAGCGTGGAATGCGCTTGCCGAATGGGCATCCACGATGGATATGCTAATTATTTTGCTGTCTGGCTCTGCTCCTTGCTTGGAGAGACTGCTATTGAAACCGCATGGGCTTTTGCATACCGACACAACTTTTATAAGGTCAGCGACAAACCGCCCTGAGATAGGTCTTCATACGATCTCCCTCAATCCTGTGGCTTTAAGGTCTGCTCTGGAACATCTGGTGTTCGTGCTGCATTCAAGACTTGAAGCGGACGAACAAATTCCGGTTTTGTTTGCCTCCTACGCAGAGGCAGAAGAATTCGCGGAAAAGGCGCATTGTGCTGTCTCCCACAGCAGCCTGCCTTCGTCTGGTAACACGAAAGCACACAACCTCGATTTATGGGACCGCGGTGAGAGCAAGTTGATGGCTTGCACGTCTGCCTTTGCCATGGGGGTAGACAGACAGAACATTCGTTTCATCGTCATTTACAAGGAGACATACAGCCTCATGATGACGGTTCAGATGACAGGCTGCGCAGTCAGGGATGAATCCCACGTTGCCGCGACTTGCAAGGGCAAGTGCCTTGTGATGTTTGCGATATGAGGGTCCAAATGCACAGGGATTCGGCGCGCGACACTTTTCGGGTGAACGCGCAAACGCACCACTTCTTGGTGTATGAACGCGACATATTTTCATGATGGGCGAGCGCGCGCCAGCGCACCATTTCTTGTACGAGCACGGAGAATTCATGAAAACATAAAACCAACTAGGATAAACTAATATATCACATGTTACTCGACCTACGAATAGAGTTGCCTGAGTCGAAGTCGGTGTTGAGGTTACAACTGAGGAACCCATCGGCAGTGTATGGTTGACAGTGAACATAGGGAATCCGGAGCGATTGATCGCTATAATCTTGAAATACGAGTGGTTCCTCAAACGTTTACCGGACACTTCTACCGTGATATGGTCCATCTTGTGTGATCAACGAGCCTGGTCATCCATGCACGATATGGATGAGGCCTTTTGGAGGAAACGCATGCACTCGGCGTTGTCGAAGTAGGGAACAGAAGGGCCGAAATGGGATATATTCTCTATCTGGTATTCGTCGACGCGAGACTCGAAGAGTCGCTTCTGGATAAAGTTCTGCAGACGCCCGTTGGCGAAGTTGATGCAGAACTGGTCAAGGAAATTGGGGTGGCTCGTCAGGTAGCGCCTATTGGACGATGGGCGCAGTCATGTTCTGAGAACTGGGAGGGTCAAAAAAACCGCTGACTACATTGGAGTCGCCGAGGTAGAGACGTTGGTTGATGTATTCATTAAGCCACGCGAAGAGGGAATAAAGCGTTTTGGCGAGGTCGTCACGGTTGTTGGAAGCGCCATCTGGGTCGAGGAAGACAGTGCAGAGTTCCTTCTTTTTTCTTTCTTTTTTGTTTTTTTAAAACCATTTCTGTCCTTTTGGGGTACATTACCCTATGTGGGACATTCTAGTCTAGGTACTAAACGGGGCACCTGTGCCCCCGCCGCGTCCCCAATCGTTCGAATGCCCTAAGAGGCGGGCCATGGGCTCCTCCTTAGTCCAATCGTTCCCGCCGATGGTTTTAGACGAACCGACCTTCCAATCAGCGGCGTCCTGGGTGATACGTACGACCGTCTGACGTTTGCTATGGGTGTCGTGTATGGTAGGAATATGGGATGGCGAGAAAGAAAGAAAGAGAAAAGGGAAAGAGGACTTGACGAGCCCAGGATGGCAAGCAGAGGGCCTTTGCGGGACCTGGTAGGGAGAGGGGTTGGTCCAGTCTTCTTCGTCTCTCTCCTCGCCTTCTTCACCCTATGGTTGCCGCGTCACGACAGCCTTTCCTCCATCAACGAGTAGGGGTTGATATGTTTTGTTCTGCAGTTCATTCAGCACTTGTTCGTATTGAGTAGTTCCGACTGTAGGCCATATCATCAGTGATCTATTGGGAGCGGAATGCTACGTCACCCGGGATAGAACGGAAGCGCCGGGTTTCTTCGATGTAGTTGATGAGGTGCTTGGCGTAGGTGGCGTCGGATAGCAGCTTCGGGATATTTTGCGCTATGCGCCGAGTTTTCCTGACCAAGGAGGCTCGTTCACGAGCATAGTAGGGACATTCGAGAATGTAGTGTTTGACTGATTCGACGACGTTTTTGCAGTGCAAGCAGTGTGGGGAGGTTGATCGTTTGATGCGATGGAGATAGAATTGTAGAGGGCAGTGATTTGTGCGGATCCATGCCAGAGTGGACGTTTGGCTTCGCGTGAAGTTGCCGGCTAGCTTTATAAAGGAGCCAGTGAGCATTTTATCGTCGATACGGGAAAGGTGGGCATATCGTGGCGATTTGGCCCATGTTCGCTCCCAGCGGGCTTTCTCTATGCGTGTCAGTTCCTGCAGTGTTGCTGAGGAGCTCGTGGGCAGAGCTTTTTCGCGTAGGAATTTGGGGAGTCGAGTTCCTTCTTGACGAGCTTGGTCTTGTAAGAGAAGGTATCTTCAAGTGCGGACGGCTGGACGCCAAGGAACTCGGCGAGGATATTGAGGAGATCAACGTTCTGAACGATGGCTACATCCACGTCGTGACCACGCTCAATGGCGAACTCGCTGTTGCCCAGGTGGAAGATGGCAGCGACAAGCTGGCGCGTTTGAGCGACGTGCCGATTGGACGAGTCAACGCACTTGATAGCCGTCTTGAGCTGTTCGACGCGATTGGCATCGTCGTCACGAACGCAGTTGATGCGGCCACCAGTGCCAGCGTGCTGGCCGAGATAACGGAACTGCGTCTCGTCGGAGAGAAATGCTAGTAAGTGCTGCTTGTGAAGTGAAAGCCGCGAGGGGGGAATGGAGAATGAAGGGAGAATGTGTGATCGTGTTCGAGTCACGGGGGAAGAAAATGTGGATTTTGCATGAACGAGAGGCATGGCGGGTGCCGGGGGCACTTCGAACTGTGGCGAACGGGTTGGTGGTCAGCATCACCTCGCTTTTCACTTTGCTCGGCGATACTCCATCGTGACCTTCGTCCACCAGTTCACTACGGGTAGGACTTTAACTCCGATCCTAATCCACATGAAGACGGAGATGGCGCATTCGAGGGGGACGTCCCGTGGGGCCACGAGACAAACGACCGACTCGGGTGGTGAGGTCATTCGACGGGCATGTATGCGTCGCCGGATTCATAGTCGGTCAGCGGCCACCGTGCGCGCCTTGTCACGCTCACCAACCCGCACGAGGGCAACGTGAGCGTACTGCGCGTGCCCACGAACGAGAGCGGCGTCTGGCCAGAAAACATGCCAGTGCGTTTACGGACGGTCCGATCGGGTGTGATCAGGACGGCGGCACCTGCGGCGAGATGGCGCCGTTGTGGGACTTCGTGGACGTGCAGCGGCGAGAAGAGGAGGGGCGATACAAGTTCATACTCGACGTGCGTTGGTGGGGTCGTGGTCGTCGTGATTCCGCTGGGTGACGGGGATCTATGTAGGTGGACGGCAACGGCTGGTCGGGTCGGTTCAAGAGGCTGATGACAAGCAACGCACCCATGTTCAAGGCGACGATCTATCCTGAATGGTACGCTCGCCCGCTCTTCTTGGCGCCCGACGTTGACGCCCAGCCAGGCACACCTCGCGCATTGCCCCATGGGTGCACTACGTCCCTATCCAAGTGGCATACGTGGACCTGTATGACGCCGCGGCTTTCTTTCGGGCGCATGACGCGCTAGCACCGCGCAGGTGGGAAGGGCGTGGAGCCGACGGAGTTGACGCGCGGATCAGGTTGATGTTGGAGTGGGCGCGGGTGACGAGTTTGGGTCGCGCGGGGATGGATTACGTCGGATGATCCAGGCGGTGCAGCCTTGGAATAAGCGACTCGTGCCGCACGTTCCAGCTCGGGGCAGCGCATTGCACTGGAGTTGCATCACGCGCCCTTGAACCAAAGACAGAAGGCGATGAGCGAATAGTAAGTACGTTCTCCTGTCGGTTTCTTGTTCGAAGTGCTACATCATTTCTTGCGATCGACGACTCACTGTCCGATGTCTGAAAGCCGCGAATTGCTGTGGTGTGCCAGCTGCATTACCAGTTTGTCCATCATTTGATCGTCGTCGTAGGATGGGAACAGACTCCCAACCATCACACTTGAAGTATCTCCGCCGGCTGCGAGGTTTGAATTTGACACACACCCACAGTACCTATCCGAACTTCGAGAGAGATACGAAAGGCCGAAGCGGGAGGTGTCTGTGTGCAAGCTGCGTCAGCGGGACAACGACCACGACGACGCGTGGGTACTGACCGTCTGCCCAGCTGAGGTTGCGTAGATGCGCTGTTTCTGTTTTGCGACCCCCCTTCGTTGAGTAGGAAGGGTCGACTATCTACAAAAAGGAATTCGACCCCTCGCAATAGCGGTCGTTCCAAGCGCTGCGCAGCAGAACGGGAAGGCGACCATGATCTAGAATATGCAGTTCGAGTTCGTTCGGGTTCGGCAAAGCATAGAGTGAGAACAGGGAAGTGATGGTTCGGAGAGGGAGAGCTATGAGAATTCTCCGCTGTTTTCGAGAGACTCGACCAGATCGGCTCGGACCTCCTCGATTTTCTTCCCTGGTTCCTTGGCATGGATGTGTGCGAGCCGGCAGAGTCTCACGGCATAGTGCCAAGCGCAGACAGGTGTAGATATGTCCAGCTGCTCTACCAATCGTTCGAAGAGGTAGACGAACTGTCCAGAGAACACCATCAACGCCTGGTCGTAAACAGCTACGTACATCATCTTCGCTGCGAAGAACAGCAGCCGGCAACATGACGAGCGGGCCATCTGTCTGTACACCGTGCACAGCGACGTTCCGTGAAGGAATTTGACGCAGTGAGGTTGATTTATACCTTTCGTCAAACCGGCCGGACGCCTTTTGTACTCAGCGATCAGAATCGGCAGCTCCAGATATGGAGAGTCTGTGCCGAGTCGGGCCTGTTGAACCTCGTAAGTCAACGTGTCTATAGAGTCCGAGGAGCATGTTTATAGAAGTGGAGGCGGAGGATGATGGCACGGTACAGCGAACTCCAGACGTCTTACGCGAAGAGCTTGGGGCGGGCAAAAGTCGTTTTTCTGCTGCTCAGGCCTCGAGCGGGGCGGACAACTAATGGAAACGGTGAACAGCTCCGGGTGATACATTCGAGAGTTCAACCAACAAACGTCCCAGTGCGTCGCGACGCCCTGTGGACGAGACCCGACTGAAAATGAACCACGACTACAGATCCTGCGACCCTCCAGCGTAGAGTCATGGAACACGTCTCGCGGCGGTTGGTCGCGTGTGTCGTAATATGACGTCTGTATCTTACTCGTGAGCGCAAGTGACCCAAAGCAGAGCTCGACACGCACGAAACACCTGCTAGGCAGCATCGGATCGCAAGCACGCCCACGCAGTCGAGCGTATCTGCGAACGACACGACATACCACCTACGATCTTCGAAGGTCGGTCACCACAGGGCTACATGCGACGGGGCGACATACCGGCCTGCTGGCGAGACCGTGTGGGCCCCCACGAAACCATAGTACGACATGGGTAGCCAGACAGGCCTGCCTGTGTTAGGTCCCAGCGCCTAGTTAGCGGATCAGCGCGATCGCAACTCGAGGGGACGCGGAGGAACGCGGTACACAAGCTAGTTGTGACGCTCGCTGCATTCCTGCTCAAAGATGTCCATGAGGGGTCCAGGGAGCGGCGCTAGCGGGATGCAAACAGGCCCGCCGAGGTGGCGAATGGAAACGGCGAGGGAAAGGTTGTGCAGTGCTGCGAGCGGGGAGCGCCATAGTTGCGGAAATGGTATGCATTGTCCATCGAGGGTTTCCCCTGTCAGATGCGCCGGGTCCCGGACCTCTAGGGAGCAGTGCGACCATGATGAGGCCACGTTAGGTTTCGATCGCGGAGGTGAGGAGGTATGTCGTATTCTCTTTCACGAGGAGGCCACGTTAGCTGCATTTTGCGAGGCTCTCTTCGACGGGTTCGGTGACCTCGGCCTTGGCTCTCGTCTGTCTGGTCCGACGAGCCGTCAGAATGTAACGAAAAGCGACAATGAAAGACCGGAGCTTACGTCTCTCGCGCAGAGTAGTCATCCATAAACAGTAAGTCTCTTCCTCGGCCTTTGGCAACCTAGCAAAATGATCAGGCATCTGATCGCAGAGTCTAGGTCCTCGGACTCAGCGGACCCAAACCCTCGCGGTTCACTTACAGGAGTGATGGGTTGCCTGAACTATGTGGCGTACAAAGAATGTCTAGTTCCAATTGTGCTGCTGCCGGCGACCCCATACAGTCTGAGAAGGAGACAAAGGCAGTGAGATAGAAGAGCAGGGGCATTCCGCTCCCTTCCACGCGACTTCCACGTGATCAATCGGTGTCTCGAGTGTCTATGGCTGTACGTCGACCTCTCCTCGTTGGCACCGCGTGGCGGATGCTAGTCGTAGCCAGCTTCCGCACAAGACGGTAGGTGCGGTTAATGAAGGCTCTTCGCACTACAATCGCCCCCGCGTCACGAACCTTGGGGCTGGCACCAACGGGAAAGCAGTTTCAACAAATGACTATCGATATCAACGCATTGCTGTACTCAGGCTTCCGTCCATCGGCAGTGTGTTGACGAACTACAAGGGTGACATGCGCTCGTGTCAAACAGCGAGTTTTCATGCAATGTTACAAGCGATGGACGTATGCCCATCGGCAGCGACGAGAGGCACACTTGGGCAGGGTGACTTCGTCTAGCTGGTGTCGGGCCTCGGGCATCCGATATCAACGCACAGGTGCGGCAACCCCGTCCCTCATTTAAAGTACGTTTATTAGCTCATGTGAATTGACGACGCTACGAAATGCAGGCTTCGCCTGGCAAAACAAATGCGTCCAAAACAACGAGGATTATGCTAGCCACGACAGATAGGTACTGTGATCAGCTGAGGTGAAAATGTCACCCGATCCGTTCTCCATATCAAGTTCCTTAGTCAGTGATCGCAGTCAAGCTAGGACTCGCGCCTCGAAATGTACAAGCCCGTGTATCAATGACGGGGGGTGAGACAGTGGGTTTGGACGCTCGCTCCCGTAGGCCCATCCGTATGAGTTGGGCCACCTGAACTGGTCGCGAGTTTGGCTATGCTTTTGAGGACCCAAGTCGAGTTCAGACTCCCGGGGGTCTGACTAGAGATTTTCGCTTTTTGTATTCCGAAGCATGCATTTCACTCCTTATCCTCGTCTTGTTTTCTCGGTTCCCCAGTGATTTTTGCGCAATAGTCCAGAAGACGACGCACCTACACAACGGGGGCACTATGCGACCGACATCACGCCGTGCACAACAACGCAACGCCCGTTCCCGTGCCCCGTGCAGTCCTCGTCCCCCCCTCCATAGTTCCGGACGCGCGGGTTAAATTTTCCAACTAAGTGTCGCTTGTGTATTTACTTAACTTACATTACTTCGATGCTTGTATGAATTCACCCTGTCATTTTCTCTGGCCAAAAATGCGTAACGAATTACATGCTCTTGCACCGTGCTTTGTTCAGACGGCGCCTCCAGAGCAGAGATGCAACAACGTTCGGAGACCAGCGGTTTACATACAACGAATAATAATAACATTCTGGTCCAAAGCGAAGTCGTACAAGCGTGTGTAAACCACCGGCACAGGAAAGTCACGAAGCACATAGATGTCAAGTAATGGCAGACGCAGGAACAAGAGCAAGGCCAGAAATCGATGGGGAGCACTAAGTGTACACGCATGAGCTGTCATCGTAGTAGCTCACGAGAGCAGGCTCAGTACCTCATGTTTACGCGTTCTTGTTTATCAGCCGATTTGCGATGATGCGCTGATACTCCAAAAGGATGCGTTGGTAAGTCGCCTTACCGACAACATTCACGATGTCGACTTCATACTCCTTGAACTCCCGTCGTGCTTTGTCCATGGAAGCCTGGTCATTTGCAGCATAAGTCCCGACGAGCGCTTTGGACCAGGTCTGTACAGCGTCCTTGTAAGACAGAGGTCGCAAGGACGGCATCTTTAGGTTTATGCCTGGTCAGCCCTGGAGGCCTTCTAGTGGGAAAACTCGACGCACAGATTCGTAGAATGCCTCACGAGCGAGCACATCAGCAACAATGTCAGGATATACGCTATGCTCAGCACGTGCATGGCAGCGTGTGCTGAGTGCGCCGTGGTCGTCAACGCGACTGCAGGGGGACTCCGTGACGAGGTGGAGGAGAGGCTGTGGCAGAGTAACGCACCCGGGAAGAAAATGGAGCGGCATGGCAGACATTGGAACCGAATATCAGCGCGCAAGGGGGCCTGTTATTTACAAGATGAGTGCATGGGGAGAACTTTGGGGCTATTTAACGAACCGGAGGCTCAGCGCTCAGCAGGCACAGCGTCCGGACCCAGAACAGCGTGCCTTATGCACCTATCCTAATCGGTAGGAGCGGAGCACTACACACACAGATTCTTCCCGATATATCGAATACTGGCTCTCACTGCTACTTGCACGAATATAGCTCACATGGTGGTCGGTTCTTTTACTAAACCAACCAGCACCACTACAGATCATTCCCGATATAACGACTGAGTCCACCCGTGATAAGCCCCGGTAGCCTTATGGCACTTTGTAAGGCTACGCTCAGCGGGAATTAGCTGTAACGTAAATCCAGTCGAGGCGCACTGCTGTGCGATGGTCACCGTTGAACGTACTGGGAACGGAAGAAGAAGGAGACGTACGTGTACAACTTGAAGTGCCCGTCGGTGCATCACCGTCGCCAAAGCATTTTCCGTCATCGTTCACGCGTCGCAGGTGAGCACCCTTCTTCGTCACTGGCCCAGATCGTTCGACGCCCGACGCGCGGCTCATACTACGACGCGGACGATTATTGTGAGTCGGCTCTGCGACAGCCGACACATGCACGCCGCGGCGTCCGCAGGTCTCACGCTACCCGCCCTTCGAAGTAACGTGAAATGCCACATTTACTGATTTGTCCGAGATCTCGTGGGTGTTTACACGAATCTAGGCCGGTGTACTACGTAACGGTCTACGTTCTTTCGTCAACCGAATTGCTCGCCGAACACCCCCTGCTACAGATCGTTCCTGATATGGTGTTACGGGTTCGGCGTATCTCGCGAAGTTCTGCAGGCCTGTGCGAAGAAGATCAGCGAACAATATGACTCGATGCTTAGGAAATCTGGTACGGCCCCTCGTTACTGCATAACCTGCTCGTTGGGCTACAGTTGACTCCCTCATAACTTATAGCAATATAACCCATACTCCCTTGTAACCCATAGCTTTTACCGAATCTCGAGTTATTGATAACCAATAACCTATAATACATAGCTATTTCCCTCAGCCAAGACCCATAACTTTGATGACTAAGTACAATATATATCCATATTTGGTAGGTTTGTTATTAATAATTTATTTTTCCTCTCGAAACAATGTCGTCAATAGTGCTCGGTAAAACAGGTGGCCGTCCTACTTTACTGTGTAAATTTACACTACCTATGAATGACCATCTATTCTGCCCGTGTCACTTACTGTCATTCACACTCGGGTTAAATCAACCGTAATTTACATGTAAAATAGCGAAATTCACAGTAAATCAAGGTAAATCAGGTAAAATTACCAGCTCGCCCACTCCGAAGCCTTTGGAACTACTTTTGATGATGTTCCAGAAGAGTCGTTTGAGGATTTGGAAGTCCCTGGTGTCTGTAACTGTGATTTAGGTGCATCCTCGAGGATATTCCGAAAAAACGAAGCAGTTAGATCAAGGTCTGCAAGACCAGCGACTGTCAGTCGTTGTCGCTCAGCATTGACTGCATTCCCATGGAGGCCCCGTTTCTTGTCAAGCCAATGGATACCATCATCTATCCGGTCTACTCCGTCAAGAGGGGCTGAATTGCTCTCGGTGGCATCGTCAGACTCGAGATCAGAGTTGGAGTCAGCATCAAAGGGTCGTGGCTGTGACGGACCACCTCCGAAGCCTGCGTCATTCGAGTCTTGCTCCTTTTCAAGCTCAGAGGCCTTTCTCTTCAAGCTCGTAATAGTCGTATCCATGTCTCGCCAATAGACAACCGGCTTAAATGGCATTTTCTTGTTCTTTAAATAATCAAACTCCAGTTAGTGCATTATCAATGTGAGGGAACAAAGAAGGCTCACCTCCGGTTTGTAACGGTGCCATTGACGTATTTTGATGTGATCTTGCAATTTTCCAAGGTGTTGCGCATTCCGACGGGGGGCATTGAGCCATGTAAGCGTTGACATGGTACGTTCATCAGCCATAGAAATTGGAACAGCTGAAAAGAGTTTCAGCGCAAGGGCCTGACGTCTGTTAGTACACATCGTGTGTATCATTGACGTGGCTCACCCCTAGCACGCCACCACCGTCATCGTTCTGCACTGCAGTCCGCCAATCTAAAGCACACTCAGTTTTCTCACGAAATGGTCTATCGAATGGGTCAAGCGACTTTGAATATCCAACAAGCTGCTCCTTGAACAACTGAAGAGCATCAGCTGGATGGTATTGAGCGAGGAGTGGGTTTTGTACTTCCATGCGCTTCTTCGGGTCAGGCCAGTCTGAGTTTGTGTACGCATTGCTGTATTCATGTTGTAGCATCTTTTGAAGACTGATAGCGACTCGTGCGAGAATGCTTGCGGGTGCCTTCGTAGTGCAAGAAGGCCCAGATTGGCCTCTGGTGCAGATGGATACTGTGGGCACCGCGAGTGGATTGTGATTCTTGTATATTGGTGCTGTACGATAGACTTCCAGCGCAAGTAAATCAATTGTATGGTATGGTTAAACGTGTAGTTGCCTTACGTGGATTGAGGAAGAATGCGACGATATAAGTGTCATTTGGTGCATCTTCGATCATCTCTTCAAATCGGCTGTTTGCGATCGCTCGAATCTCCTCCATGGTTGACGTTCGTAGTTTATACGGATTTTTTTTGAAGTCCTCGTCAATCGTTGCGATGATTGCCAGCCAGTAAAGGTAAACACTGTCGGGAGTTACATGGGCACTCTCGAGACATTTCAATGCCTTCGCCCATGGAGCAATCACCGACAAGAACTTCGCAAGCTCAAACTCAAACTCGAGCTTTTCTCTACCACCAACAAAAAGGTTGCTAAACATCTAGCGATTCTCGTGAGTATTAAGCCACACTCTCGGAACTGGAAGAGTTAGATGACATACCCCAAGAGTGATTCCCAGTGCCGTGTCCTCAATGATAGCCCGAAGAGCTGGAAGACCACGCTGAAGTGATCTTCCTGCCCAGTATATTGTTCCGAAGCGTGTCTCACCAATTCCCTCCAGATCCCTGGAGATGCCCAAACGTGCACGTTGACTATCAAAATTTTCCATTGCATAGCTCGATCGGCTCATAAAGGCAAGAATGCCACGGATCTGATTGGTAACTTCCTCAAACTCCGGAAGAAGAGCAATTGCTTTGATGGCAAGGTTAAGAAGGTGGCAAGCATCCTGCAAGTTGAGGATGTTGGATAACGCTCGCAGAGAAGTTTTCGTGCCTTTCTTGTATTTCCAACATTATCTGATGATACTGCAGCAAATTTCCATGGACCTATCGGCGCGATGACCTAATATGAGCGACGTCGACAGTGAGTAAGAATGCTCGTTGACCCCATCGCTCCAGTACCACCAGATTATTCCTGATATGCTACTGAATCAGAATCGTTTTGGGCTCGTACAGAAGAGTGATGTTTCCCCCAGAGACAGCGCATCGCCGGACGTATATTGACCGCCCTTCGGGTTTGTTCCAGAAGGTGATCCCCTTAATGCTCTCCAAAGGCGGGCCCGGCGCAGCACTAGTCGCGGAGAACGTCGGAGTACTTGACTGTTCAGCAAAACGTCCAAGTTATCGCCTCTTGCAAAAGCCGGACGCCCACCGACGCGCTATCCCGAATGCCATTACGGATTGACCCGATAGCGAAATAGGAGTGACCTCAGAGTCACCGAAGCCGAGCGGATGTCTCGTATCATTCAAATCCTGTCGGAACGGGAAACTTTCTAGCATGCCCTGCGCCGCTTTCACGATGATGTTGTCCGATGGCAAGTGGCCTGAATATCTTGAACTGGTCCAAAGAGTATGGGCATGGACCTGAAAGCGATAATGTAGTACCGTTAAGTAATATTCGACGGTCTAGGACTAGTTTACTACGGCAAACGTTGGCATCTACTCAAAGAACCGGGGGTTCTGATATTCCCTCCATCGACAAAACCAGAGGGATGCTTCTAAACAGTTGTGATACTGTCCCTCGTCCGCACGCTCATCTACTGCCTACTCCGTGAACTCCTCCTGGGTATCCAAAGAATGCTGTATTTCAAGATCTCTAGTTAGTTCGGCCCTCAATGTCGGCACCTGCCACAAGCAGAATGTTGTCCTGAATATAAACTGGCCGAAGGGGCATGGCCCAGCACCTTTTCGGAAGGCGTGACCCATGTGGCATATAGGGCCTTCGCCGTTCCTGTTCCTGTCCTGTGGCAACCCACACGAATAGCAATAGGCGAATCTTTCAAAAACAAACGAGCATTTGAATTCTTGGTAATCGCCAGCCTTGACAGGTTCTCGAGGACAGTGGGGGAAGTCGTCGTCTACCAGTTTCCCATCCAGGACGAAATGGTAGGGGCATTTGCCCTTCAGAGCTGGCAAGCCTCCTCTCTTTGGCCGTGCGCACGCGCTTCACCCTGCTCGAATGGCCACTCACATCGGGACATGAGCTGCTCCTCTCAATTCCACGCGAGGGTGGCAGGGCCCTTATCATCAGTACGAGCACTGCTTGAGAGAGCGGCTAGTTGGCAACCAAGTTAGAGCTTAGTATGTAACCCAAACAGAGTGACGCACGTAGGTGCCATTCCGAGGGTCCCCGACACGAAGCTTACCTTCCGGCCTCGCTGTATCCAGACCCACGCCCCGCACACTGCCTGCACCCTGCCCGGATGTAGCTTCAACGTTTTCCGTCGGGCTGTCGCCATCCATGTCGCTGGAGAAAGGGACGTCAAGCTGAAGAGCTGTCGATGAATGAGATACATTGAGGGATAGGAAGCCTGAGATAAATCAAACGTACTGTCTGCTGATGCATTACTCCCCGCAGCCTCGAACTTGCCGTCGTGTGTCCTTCTAAGGTGTGTTTGGAAGTCGTCCCGATTGAGGTAGGCCTTGGCTCAATCGTCGAATGGGCACTCCAGTCGACCCTCGTTGCGGACGATTTTGTATGTCTTTCCATCCTTCTTGGACAGAGGTGGGAGGGTGTGCCGGTTACAGCGGTGGCGACGAAGACTCGTCTTGTCGATAAATGATTCAGAGCAACTTCCGCAATGGAAGTTTTTCAAGATGGCCATAGAAACGATGAACTCGGAACGGGGCCTCCAACGAGTAGAGTGGGTTCGCCGATGCCATCACGAACTCGCCCTGCTTTTATGCGCACCCACGCAGGCCAAAATCGTCCGATAATGGGCAGACGTGTCTATTGTTTGAACCTTCA
>JBBPLT010000507.1:0-19962 GCA_038089955.1 Strobilomyces dryophilus | reverse complement strand
TATCTGGTCTATAGTAGCATGTCCTAATACTCAGACAGTAATTGTGTGAAGTCAGAATGAAGAACATCTCAATTTTTGAGTGTGACGCAAATGACGGTGGAAACGCAAATGGCGGTGGATGACTGTACTGGTGGCGCATATGTTGAAAGAAAACGAGCCTGGAAAAAATAGAAGGCCGACCAGAATTCGAAGACATCCCGTTGTACACACTATGAAATCAGTGGTCAACTGATCAGATCCAGAAGGTCAATTCTGAACCTGGACTGTCCAAAGGTACCACGACATTGTGTGGCGCCTGGCGTCCGGTAAGCACGAAGGACAGACTAATGCCCAGGGCCGAGTCCATGCGAATATAAGACGTCAAAGCTATCACAGTCAGACGGGACGTCTCAGAGAGAGCGCTCACAGGAAGCCAGTGAAAACCCGACGTGCGTGCAAAATAAAAGAGGTTGTTGTGCACTCGCGGAGGATGCGACGTCCGTCTGAACGGTCATGACGCGATTGGCAAGCGTGCACTGCGATTCGGATCGTTCAAGTCAACGAGCCACGGAATTTCGGCGACGAGGATGCACTAAATGTAGACCACGATTACTAGGACTAGGATACCACGCTAGTAGTTACCTTTGTAATGACACGTTCCCACGCTCATTGGACGGACCAAACACGATCCCAATGATTTCTGTGAGTGTCCGAGAAACCAAGCGAACTGGCATCTGACACACTCCCAAGGCATTCTTCATCTTCAACCAAAAAGGAGAGGTCCGTCACCGCACCTTGCGCTGTCCTGTCCAATTGATCTTGGCATCCACGTCCAGGTCTTGATATCTCGTTTGTATCGGACAGATTTCAAGTACGACCCACCTTTTTGTGCTGTCCCTTACTCACACGGTGTCGCTGTTCTCAGGCGTTCCATCGCGGACGTGTTCCGAATCCAGGTCGTGTCCAACAGCGACGTTCGGTCGCCTATAATCACTTTGGGCTCTACTAGTTTTTTCCACGTTCGCGTCAACAATCTCTACGTCGTCGCTGTCACCAAGTTAGTAAGCCACGCAGCCCTTCCACGCACACATTGACCCAGCGGGAGCTCAGAAGTAACGCCAATGCCGCTCTCGTGTTCGAATACTGCTACCGCTTCATCACGATCGCCAAATCATACTTTGGAAAGGTCGACGAAGAGTCCATCAAGAACAACTTCGTATTGATCTATGAGTTGATAGACGGTGTGATCTGTACATATCTCGTCCCTTCGTCGTCTGACTTGCCAGTGTCGCAGAGATCATCGACTTCGGGTATCCGCAAAACAGCGAAATAGACACCCTCAAGAGTTACATAACGACGGAGAGCGTCATGTCGACTCCACACGTTGCCGTGTGTTCTTTTCGCACTCGGCCTGCGTCAACACTCATCTCAGATGAAAGGAGGAGTCTGCAAAGATTACCGTGCAAGCCACGGGGGCGACGAACTGGCGACGCGGCGATGTCAAGTATAAGAAGAACGAAGCGTTCGTCGATGTCGTGGAGACGGTCAATCTCAGTATGAGTGCTAAAGGTGAGCCAGATGATGTCCTATCCTGGCGCTTGCTCTCAACTCATCACCGCAGGGACCATACTCCGAGCAGACGTCGACGGCCACATACAGATGCGGGCCTACTTGTCCGGCACGCCAGATTGCAAATTTGGTCTCAATGACAAGCTGGTCATCGATAAACACGACCGCGGTTCTGGAGGGGGCGAGGGCGTGGAGCTAGATGACTGTCGATTCCACCAGTGTGTCCGCCTTGATAAATTTGATTCCGATCGATCAATCAGCTTCATTCCGCCCGATGGCGAGTTTGAGCTCATGAGGCAAGTTATCACCACTCTTGGCGAGGTCGAAACTGAACACCCAGTTCGTTTAGGTACAGGGCTACGTCCAACGTGAAACTTCCGCTCCGCGTAATTGCCAACGTCAATGAAATCGGTACATCAGGAGTTTCTTACGCAGTCACCGTCAAGGCAAACTTCGGCAATAAACTCTCTGCTACCGATGTCGTCCTCAGAATACCAACGCCATTGAACACGACGACCGTGGATTGCAAAGTGGCGAACGGTAAAGCCAAGTATGTCCCCGCAGAAAACGTTGTGATCTGGAAGTGAGTCAGCTCTTATCAACTGGAGCGGCAGCGATGTCAAACGTTTACCAGGATTCCTCGAATACAAGGAGGACAGGAGTGTACATTCACGGCTTCTGCTGAGCTCACCTCCACGACGGTTCGACAAGTCTGGGCTCGACCGCCGATCGACGTCGACTTTCAAGTCCTAATGCTCACTGCCTCCGGGTTGAACGTGCGCTTTTTGAAGGTATTCGAGAGGAGCAACTATCACAGCATCAAGTGGGTACGCTATCTCACCAAGGCAAGCGGGTCGTATCAAATTAGGGTGCGTTGTGGCCCGTGCTCTTCGGTTATGATTCTCGGTTATAACCTACCGCCCGCAGTTTTGAGGCATGAACTAGCCCTTATATACTCGAATTTACGATAGGATATCATATAATGTACCTGATGTGGACTTTTGGGGGCGCATAACTGCTTGCGAGCGCCTTCCGAGTGAAGGGGTGGTGAGAAGAGCTGAGCCTGAGGATCTGTGACCACCAAATAGAGGTGATCTCACAATCGTAGTAAACATTAGTACTTGTGTCGTAACTTACTCGCCCCAGCAACCTTTCACTAGTTCGTTCCTAACTTTCCCCCGGCTACGCAGCGCCCGTCTGGTTTCATGTTCTGGAGGTATTCCGTCACGTTTCGCCTGCTAAACCACTGCGTGACGTTTTTTTTTCGCTGTCGTGTAGATTCGGCTTCCATAACACATCCGCCATAGACAACCTCCTGGACAAGGACGATGTCTCGCTGGAAGCTATACTAGACGAGGACGACCTGCTGCAAGAATGCAAATCCCAAAATACGAGGCTCATCGACTACTTTCAGCGCGTCGATGTCTTGAAGCGCTTGTTGGGATACGTCACCGGTGAGATCGAGGGCGCCGAGGAGAGCGGTCGGTTCAAGTGCGTGGCGATTTCTAACGTTCCTCTGTCGACGTCTGACGCCCGGAAGATACCCATACGTCGCTACCGAGGTCCTCTGCAGCGACATTTGGTCTATCGTGGAAACCTGCGTGAACCACAGCCAAGAGCTTCTCGCCCCGTTCTGGGAGACCGTACTCGATAGGTCCCCCGAAGACATGAAAGCGGGGATGGTCATGGCCTCACATTTCGCCAAGATCAATGCCGTGTTTCTCACCAAGAAACCCGCCGAGGTGAGTCTCAGTCCGTTCTTTTTCGGGTCGTCCCCGGGACCGACCCGTCGTAGATGCTTGCGTTCATCCAATCTCAACCGTCCGTCGTGGAGCGGTTGCTGTGCCATGTCGAGACCCCTTCGATAGTGGATCTGCTCGTTCGCATCATTCAGCTGGATGAGCATCCAAGTGGGGCGGGCGTTCTCGAAGTATGCTCTCACGTGCACTCTCTCGTGCGCATTCACTCACCTCTCGTCGGCGCGTAGTGGTTATCGTCAGAGCAACTCATGGGGAGGCTGATAGGTCTACTTTCTCCTGCTCATTCGAGCGACATGCACACGGTCGTGTCGGAACTCATCAAGGGAATCATCTCCATGGCTGCGCCGTCGCCTGGCGCTGGCTTGACGGAAGGGCTACAGAACGGCCCTGCGTCGAATCGGTTTGCGCGGGAATTGGCTCACAGGGACAGCATCTCGGTGTTGACCGCATACATCCTCTACGACTTTGAAGCCGACGAACCTCTCGTTAAACCCTCTGGGGATGACGGCGCTGAAAATGACGCGTCTCCCTCTTCCGAGCTCCCAAACGGGCATTCTGCCACGTCATCCGTCATCCACTCGATATCTGTCATAATCGAGCTTATCCGCAAGAACAACTCGGACTATTTCGAACCTTATCTCTTCCACACCCTTCGGAATCGGCTAATACAGGTCCAACAGCAGCTTCATGGAGCCGAAGACGCGCGAGAAACGCTGGAGGTAGCCATGAAAGAGATGGTCGACCGGATGGGCGTTGTCAATCTTGGACCACTGCTAGACATCATGTGCGAGCGACTGCCCGACTTTCAGCGATATCTTCTTCAACCCCGCTCTTTGGTGTGTTCCCCATCATGACGTCCGCCTACGACGACTGGTTCACGTTTACCCCCATAGCAAGGGCTCGTGCCCACCACCGTGGGTTACATCCGACCTCTTACGTTCGAGCGGTATCGCATTTGTGAACTATATGCAGAACTCCTCCACTGCTCGAATATGTCTCTTTTGAACCGCTACTCGGAGCACAATCACCTCTATGACAGCGAGGGTCGGTTACAAGGCGGGCTGGCAGCTTTGGAGACGCTAGCCCGGGTCATCGCGCTAGGTTCTACAGACGAACGCAAACGCGAACCCTCTGACGAGCCTCGCGACGACGTCGAACCGGCCTTAGAGCTCCCGGTCTCTAATCCATCCCACGCGTGCTCCCTCTTAGACTCGGACGACGACATGAGCGAAGACCCCGGAAGTTCAGATGACGACGCGATGGAGGAGATCGTCATGGACGAAGAATCCCCCAAGGGTCCTTTCCGCAGCGGAGACGGTTTCCACGTGGAAACAACGGGCTCTCCTCCGAGCCCGTCGCCGTCGCCGGCTTCCGACGCCGCGCAGAGTGCTGCACAGCGGAGCCCCACTAGTCCCAGTCCGCGCGAGGCGAGCTCGCAGGCGACGTCGACGCTATCACGTCAACATTCGCGACGATCGACGTACTTGGCGAATCCGGGAATTCCAGTCGGCGATAGGATGAAGTACTGCTTCCTGGGCGCCTCCGTGCTGTCGACACTCTTGGTAGGGAACTCTTCGCGCCTCGTTCGTCGTTTCGTCCTTCTGACCTCAGTCCACCTTATAGGACCTGTTCTTCGAATTCCCGTGGAACAACTTTCTGCACAGCGTCGTGTACGACTTTATTCACCAAGTCCTCACGGGCAGGGTCGATGGCGGTCTCAATCGCGGGTTGATCGTGTCGTTGTTCAGGGACGCCCGACTGATGCATCGCATCGTCGAAGGGCAAAAACGAAACGACGTAGAAAGGCGAGTCTCGACGAGCCATCTATCGTGTGTATACCCGCGTGACGGCGCTCCACAGCTCCAAGCCCAAAGGTGTGCGACTGGGATACATGGGACACCTCACGCTCATGGCCGAGGACGTCATCACTGCCCTCGAACATTTCCCGTCCGACCTGCGTCACGTCATCGAGCAATGCGCTCCACAGCCCGCGTGGAACGAGTACGTGACGGGACGGTACAAGGAGACCAAGAAGCGCGACATGAGCGAGCTCGGCGGGGGCAAGCCGGCCATCGGGAGCGCGCCCCGCGCAGGAGGTCGGTGGGCCGTGGACGAAGCGGACATGAAGGCAATGGGTGGGTCGGCCAACGGGAGCGGCATCAAGGGGGATTTCAGGCGGACATCGACGGTGCGCCCCGGTCGCGGGTCGACAGCTGACTTTGGTCCGGCCGATTTCGGCCCGGCGCCAATGGAGGACGAGGACGATCATGGGACTGGTCCGCCGCAGGTACGTCGTGATGTGTTAGGTCGTGGCGGGGACTCAGGTTGGTTTTGTTAGTTCGCGCGGTACTTGACGCAGGAGCTGCATGCCGGCGAGTACCTCGGGTCCGAATCGGACGAGGAAGACGACGACGACGGCGGGTGGTTGACGCACTCCAAGTTCGACCTCGCGAATCCGCCACCCGCGCGCCGACACAGCAACGGGCGGACCGCGTCAGGGTTCGGAGTGAGTTTCGCCTCGTGTCGTCCGGTCCGAAACTGAACGCAAAACAACGACAGGACGCGTTCGATCCCTCTACGTCTGGCGCGGCGCTCCGTGAAGCGCTCTCGGACGACCCGTTTGGCGTGAATAGCTATGATGACGTCCGTCTTCGTTCGTCTACGCTCGCACGTTGCGCTGACGATGTGTTTAGGACGACGGCTTTGGGCCGTTTTCCGACTCGGCTGCAGCGAGCTCTTCCGATCCGTTCACGTTCAGATCGTCCTTTTCTTCCTCGTATTCGTCGGATGAGTCGTTCGATTTCGGTGATTTCCAGTCCGGCGACTCGGACGGCCCCAAGGACGGTGAACTCACGCCTACCGCTGGAAGCTGGACGTTTGCCAGCGGGTCAGAGGTGGAGGGAGATTCTGAAGGGGATGATTTCGGGAATGCCAACGGGAGTAGACCCCAAAACGGTCTGCAAACGATATCACTGGACGACGTCGACGATCGGTTCGAACAAAAGAAGTCTTCGTGGGAGTCCTGAATCGGAATGGTCGCATGGTTGTATAGTCCCGACTAGCCTGTAGCATCTGTATCCTAGTATACGTATACCTCGCGCACCGTTTCCCGTCGTCAACTGTGCCGTTGACACATAATGTGGTGATTTATGATTTATTTTCGCGGAGCATACATGGGATGCTAGGGCTTGAATTGATAGCCCCCGTTTCTCGCGACCGCCGTGAAGGCGAGCTGGTCGAGAATCTTGCCGCCGGGCTCGGTCAGCGTACACTCCACGGCGTCACCAGGCGCAACTGGGCCGACGCCGGAAGGGGTTCCGGTGAGGATAAGATCGCCCTCCTGTGAGTGCAATGAGCACTGGGAGCCAAAGGAGTCGCACGACGAACCTCCAATGTCATGATGGAAGAAATGTGTTGAATGAGTCTCGGGATGCGGAAAATCATGTCGTCGGTGGTACCATCTTGTCTGACAGTACCGTTGATCTATCGAGAGTGAGCTGAGGACTTTGTCAGGGAGTGAGCGTCACCTTGAGAGCGAGCCTGAGGTCGTGGGGGTCCGAGACGGACGATTTGGGTATGAATTCCCTACGCACGAGGAAGTGAATCGCGAGAACAACTCGTCAGAGATGGACGGACCCGATCGGGGTGAAGGTATCGAAGCCTTTGACCGTGGACCAGGGAAGTCCTTTCTTCTTCACTTCTTCTTGCATGTTGCGTGCGGTCATGTCGACCGCCAAAGCTGGCCGACGAGAATCAGCGCGTCCCGCACGTCCGGGAATGGGGTGGGAAATGAGCTCACCGTATCCGGCGATGTGCGATTCGGCGGCGCCCTGGGAGATGTCGCGTCCGCCTTTGCCGATGACGAGACCGAGTTCGACTGGGGAGGGTACCGATCGAGATTCAGAACGCGCGATGGCGACAAGGGGCGCGACGGACCTTCGTGATGCGCGACCACGCCGGTGGGAATCTCGAGGCGCCCCCCAGATGGGAGGTAGCTCGTGGTGGGCTTGAGGAAGAAGAAAGGCTCCCGTGGACGGGCGTTGTTGAGCTCTTTGATGTGCTCGGCGTAATTTCTGCCGATGGCGACGATCTGCGGGGGCGTTTTCAGTGGCGCGGGGCGCTGTGAGACGGTGGGACACTCGCCTTCTTTCCGCGTCTCGCGAACTGGGCTGCTACCGAGGACATGGTGGTGGAGCGCGTGAACACGGTCCGACTCGCATAACCCAAATGAAGCAGCAGCCCCTGTCGTCCTCGTTGCCAGCGTACTCATCTTATGTATCTTTCGACATTTGCAAAACCTCCGTCCGCTCTGGAGACGCATCAGTGGTTTCGACACATAAACCATAATCACGAGGCAGCTGACACCAGGCACAGTAGTGCGCTTCAGGCCAGCACGTTGCACCCGAGGTATTTAAGGTGGGGCCATACGGGAATCGGGCTTTCGGCAATAACCAAATATGGCTATCGGCCGAATGAATGCCGAAAGTGACTCGATCAGCAGTCCCTACATGCATGAAAATTGACTGTCATCCCTGACTTGTTCTTCTCGTCTCCAGTTGACGGCCATGTCCATCCAAGCAGCTCTGCGCACTACAAGCGCCCCCAAGTCGGCGTCGGCCGCGTGCTTCGCGCGTTCAAAATCTACGATTTCTTCGGCCTCCATCGTCGACGCTAAATCGAGAATCAGAGATCAAGCCAGAAACCTGAGCAGATCATCCCCGAGAGGCGCCGTCCCAGCCCCGGCCGTGTAATGCTCACCACCATTCTTATTTTTGCGACCATGCTCACCGACCTGCCTTAGTCGACCCACTCCCAGCAATGTTCCGTTTCCCGCGCCGGTGGAGCCGCACACCCGAGCAGCTCCTCTGGATCACTCATTTGTTGGCATGTCTGGGGGACAGATATTCCACGAGATGATGCTTCGCCATGGCATAAAGCACATATTCGGCTACCCCGGCGGTGCTATCCTGCCCGTCTTTGATGCCATATACAACTCCAAGCACTTCAACTTCATTCTCCCTCGCCACGAACAGGGCGCAGGTCACATGGCGGAGGGCTATGCCCGCGTTTCCGGAAAACCCGGTGTCGTCCTCGTCACGTCCGGCCCAGGAGCAACCAACGTTGTCACACCCATGCAGGACGCCCTCTCCGACGGTGTTCCCTTGGTCGTTTTCTGCGGGCAGGTCGCAACCTCAGCCATCGGCTCCGATGCGTTCCAAGAAGCCGACGTCGTAGGTATATCAAGAAGTTGCACCAAGTGGAACGTGATGGTCAAGGACATCACCGAGTTGCCGAGGCGTATCAACGAGGCGTTCAAGATCGCCACCTCCGGACGTCCCGGTCCGGTCCTCGTCGATCTTCCCAAGGATGTTACCGCTGGGATCCTTCGCACGCCTCTGCCATACAAGGTCACTACCCCCGGCTCGTACACCCTTCCCACGAACCCCTTGCAAACCGCATCTCCCGCCGACATTGTTCTCATCCAGCAGGCTGCAAGTTTGATCAACCAGGCCCAGCGCCCCATCATCTATGCTGGCAACGGCGTTCTTTCCTCTCCCATGGGCCCCGAGTTGCTCGCCCAGCTCGCCGAGCAGGGCAACATCCCCGTCACCACCACTCTCCAAGGCCTTGGCGCCTTCGACGAGACCAACGAGAAGAGCCTGCACATGCTCGGCATGCACGGTTCGGCGTACGCCAACCTCGCCATGCAGAACGCCGATTTGATCATCGCGCTGGGTGCGCGATTCGACGACCGTGTCACCGGCAAGGTCGACACGTTCGCGCCTGCCGCACGCGCTGCGGCGGCTCAGGGACGCGGCGGGATCATTCACTTCGAGATCCAGCCCAAGAACATCAACAAGGTAGTCGACGCTTCCATCCCGGTCCTCGGCGACGTCGTATCGAACCTTGCCGTCCTCGTCCCCCTGATTCGGTCGACGCCGCGCGACGCGTGGTTCGCGGACATCAAGCAATGGAAAGAAAAGTATCCCTTCACTTACGTCAAGACCTCTGGCCCCAATGAGCGCATCAAGCCTCAAGAGGTCATCGAAGAGCTGGACAAACAGACCGCTCATCGGAAAGAGGAGGTGGTGATCACCACGGGCGTGGGTCAACACCAGATGTGGGCAGCTCAGCATTATCGGTGGAAGACGCCACGGTCCATGGTTACCTCTGGTGGACTCGGGGTACGTGTCATGCTCTGTCTTGCTCCCCCTCATACTGAATCGAAGTTTAGACGATGGGCTTTGGTCTGCCTGCAGCCATCGGTGCTAAGGTTGCTGCGCCGCATAAAACTGTGGTCGATATAGACGGCGATGCTTCATTCAGCATGACGGCAATGGAGCTCGCCACTGCTGCACAATTCGACATTGGCGTTAAAGTTCTGGTTCTGAACAACGAATTCCAGGGCATGGTGTTACAGTGGCAAGGTACGGCACTGCCGAATGGTTCGAACACAGGACATAGCTCACATGCTGTGTACCAGATCTCTTTTACGATGCTCGCTATTCCCACACCCGGATGACGAATCCCGACTTTGTCCTCCTCGCCAAAGCAATGGGCGTTCACGCGATCCGGTGTAGCAACGTGGACGAACTACCCGAGAAGATGAAGGAGTTCCTAGAGTACGACGAGTCGAAACCCGTCTTGCTAGAGTGCGTCGTGGAGAGGAATGAGCACGTATACCCGATGGTGCGCCCTCAGTTTCTTTGTCGTCTCGCTCGCTGCTGATCTGTCGACAGGTGCCAGCTGGCAAGGCCCTGCACGAGCAGGTTCTCCACCCCACCTTGAGACCCAAGACGAAATCCGATGCTTGAAATCATTTTTCATATTTGTCATCGCATCTATCCGACCTCGGGTTTATTTCCACTGGCCATTCGACCTTGGATCAAAATGTAATATACTGACGTGTATCATCATTTTTCAACGCCATTTTACCTTTTTCATTCACGTACACGTTCGTTCATTTACGGGGATTCTAGAAACACAAAAATGGGGTGTTGAACCTCGAGTTTCACATTTCAGTTATTTGGGTTTGGCACAAATGCGATGGCCTCGGATCCATCAAAACTCTTTGGCGTCACGTCGACGGTAGACTTCCGGCGGAGAAACCCGGGCCCGCGTGGCAGATTTCTGACAGACTTTCTGACGGAGGCGGTACATCTGTAATTCGGTACGATAGCTGTGAGCTTACTGGCAGCACATCGTCAACACTCGCTCTTGACACAGTAACCCGCTCGCAATGGATGCTCGGGGTTCTGACTATAGCCGCTGTCAGAGATCGTCTACGCTGGGTACTTTACTTCGAATGATGTCATTGCCCGACTGAGATGTTCATATACATGGTATCCTGAGGAATCGCTCACGCCGCACGAGCACGAAGAACTAGCTGTGGATGGTTTCCATGGATGCTGTACACGGGGCAGACGATGCTGCGTTTCCGGCGTATCTCAAAAGAAAAAAGTACTGATAGTGCTAACAAAGTAAAGGACACCCATTGTACGGGCCGCCTTACGTGCAAGTCTCACGGGCAGGCATCCTCCCGACACAGCTTGTCCATGTATGTAAAGTAGGGAGCTGGGCAGGTCAACGTCTGGAAGGCGCCGCCGCTGAGGCTTTTTCGCTCTTCACACATTCTTCGATCAGCTCTGCAAAGGTAAAGATCAATCGGCCATGGGCGTGCAGGACGAAAGCTGGCGAACCCCGTACTCGGGGGTGTCGCTTTCACGTTGGGCCGTGTCGGGCGCGCGCGTCCTGAAGTCTTCAGAGCTTCCCACCCAACCCCGAAGCACGACGTATTACCGTCTGATCCGCGATGCTAAACGCAGGCGGGGAACAAGGGGTGAGTGATCTCGGGGCTGTGAAAATACCAGACGACATCCAAAGCAGTGATCGCCCTTGCACCACAAGGGCGAACCGTTCTTTCATATCCCTGCCTTTACATCTCGTCCCCAAAGTGAGACGCACAGGCAAAGTCCATCGCCGACTTACACGTACCTGTTCTCACCTTGATTAGATCGAGACTATTCCAGAACCCGAGAGAATGTAGAGCACGAGTCGACTTGATCGCGTAACCAGAATTTCCAGTCTTTGCTTACTTGGAGTCTGAAGAATGTTCCGGAGCAGTCGAACATGTCCAACCAACCCTTGCCATATATTTTCATTTGTGTTGACAGTGTCAATAATAAAAATGGTCTTCAATGTGCACCTCGCTAGCGAGGTGGATGTATCGAAACCCATGAAGGGGAGATCGAGGTGGGATCCTCTTTGTTGACGTGATTGCTGTCCATCGAACGCTTGGTTGTGGATACAAGCGAGGCCGGAGGTGATGCTCTGAGAAGAGACGTGAAGTTCAAACGTCACTATGCTCGCAGACTACGCAGACAAGAATGACCGATAATGGCTACAGACCTCTGGCCATAGTTTGACACGGTTTGTTGCACAGCAACGAGGACTCAAACGGGTAGGTTGGAGCAAAAGTCGGTTAGCAAGAGCCAGCAGTCAGCATGTAGTCGACACAGCAACTTCTGCGATGGATGCTCGGGGTTCTGGCTGTCCTCGCCGTTGTTCAGACTCGCCATGCTGAGTACTCTGCCTCGAATGATGTCATTGCCCGACCGGGATGTGGGTTTGTGTACCCCACAACGGCGATACGGTAGCGAGCCTATGCCTAACAGATGCGGTGAATGGACCGGACAAAGAACGCACACCTATTAGCGTCCCGGGAATTCGCAAAAACGCACGCTACGCGAATACTTACAGATTCAGAACTGCATAGCAGAATCCTGTGTGGGCAGCCTGGCGGTGAACGGTTTCCATGGGAGTTTCGTCATTCCGGGCGATGCGTGGTCCAGCCGAGTCGCCGTGCGCCACGCCGCTGTCTTGGCAAACAAACGCATCACACTCGGACGATAAAAAGGCCTCCTCGACGTCTGTTCCCGACATCATAAGACCCAGCCCGCGCCAGCACCCCTCGAATCAATGCTCGTCTGCAACCGACTTCCAAACGCGATTTGTCCAAGCCCTCAGGGCGAGGGTGCCTCATGGTGCGTCCCGACCAATGCTCCCAGCGACGCTCCGCCGACGCTCCATATCTAGCCCCCCGCCCGTGACTGTCCAGTCTGAATACGAAGCAGGTTGACAACGAGATAGCCCTATGGCTCGACATCAAACGTAGGTCGGAGCCCGACCCCCCCCCACCTCCTCCTCACACCTCCGTCCAGATGATCACACCAGGCTATCGCTGCCGCTCTACCCCCACGAAACGAACAAACTGGCGCGCATCCGAGTTTAGAACATAGCCGGGCTCCATGACTATCGCACGCAGCGTGCGTTCCTTGAGTGTGCTCCCGGTGCATTCGTTACACACACGAGCAAAATCGTATTCGGGCTCGCCATCACGGACCGAGGAGGAGTCCTGGTGGGGTTTCCCAGAATTTCATTTGTGACGCGTCGGGTCGTCTGCTGTTTCCCCTGGCCAGGCGGTCGGCGATCTTAGACTGTGCACGTAGACGGATATTTTTCTTTGGAAACACTACATAGAAGCGTCAATCCACATAGAGGCATTTTCTCCTTGCTTTGGATCATGGTCGGACCACCTTTCGCACTGGAGTATCTTGGTACTTGGGGGTGGTCGTCGCGACTCAGGGCACATCTTTGGTGTTGCCCGATCATTACTTCAGGAACTGGGCGAGGTCTATTTGAGCAGTCTTACGACGTTTTGTAGCCTCGACCTCCGCAAGAGAAAACCCACTCATAGTGTGAGAATTTGCAGGCGCCGAAGAGTCCATGGGATCGAATAATGCCAACGTGATATTGTCATGATGATCTGGAGCCCAAGACTCGACATTGAAGTTCACCCCAGTGGACGTGCGAGCTACACGGTATACTGGAGGTGGATATGTCCGAGAGGCATGGAGTGGGAGATCGGTCCTTGACGTGATAAGTCTAAGATGAGTAGACTGGGATGAAATAAAAATGCGATGTCTGCGCATTTGGATGAGCGAGAAAATCCAGAGCAGGAACTTGAAACATGGGCTCGGACTTGATCACATTTCCAAAGGCGTCGTATTAGATTCCTTCAGGGAGGCGATCGCGTTTTGAGACAACACCTGGGCTCTCTACGCATCATTCAGCTCTGTTCCTCGCAGAAGACACCGTTGCCCCCAGGGTTCGACATTGGCATCGGCATTGCAGATTCCGATTCGCAATCAGCTCGATAAACGCGAACCTGAAGAATAGGCACTCTATCGGCTTGTACAGTGTTAGTATACGAGCATGCTCGGAATCTTCTCGAGACGCACGGAATGAAGGCATTGGTTTGATCGGGCGTCGATAAGGGTTATCGGTTTCCTTGTATGCAACTTGGGCTAAGAGGGTAGCGAGAACAATGGACGTCTGTGTCACTTTTGCGCTGTATATACATGTTAGGAGCAGAATTTTCCCCCATTGAAAGAAAGTTCGATGCCTTGGTCACGGTGCCGTACAGGTTATATCGCTCTGGATCGCAAGCCCCCGTCGAGGCTTCCAATTAGACATGCGACAAAATAAATGATCTGGCAGCATCCAACAAAGTTGTTTGTCAGCCCTTCGAAAGCAGCTACATGAATACTCCAGCTACCGTTGCAGCTTCTCTCCGAGACGACCGACTCGACCCAGCAATTGAATCGCCGGAGACGTAACCAAATAATTCCAAAAAGAGAGCGCGCGTCGCTGACCTGCGAAGTGATCGAGAAGGGAATCAAGAAAATTAGAGCCAATTCAGGTTTGAGCTACCGGAGAACATCATTCAGCGGACGTTCATTCGTCGTGAGAAGCTGCCTCACAGGGGCTGCGGGACCGGAATGACTCACTTGATTCTTCAATACTAAGCTTCATGCAGCGGTGCCCGACCAGAAAGGAATACGAACCTCTTGGCGTGGATTCGAACTTGGTCACCGGAAACGTAATGGATATCAAGGACGGCGCGGCATCGGGGCGCAGAGAATCCATATTCGGCGCCCGAGCGCACGGGTCTTCGCTACTCCCCGACAAGGGCGGTCGGGGCCAGTCTCGCCGAACGAACATTTCGTGCCAAAAGAGCGTGGCCCGTATCGACATAGCTTTCGGCGATCGATGCTGCGGCAGAGATTCAGTTTGTTGTCCTCTCAGATCATCCTGATGCGAGACTCTGCCATCGGGTGGCGTCATCGTCCGACCACAGCAGTATACATCAGAATGCACGTGAAGAAGAAGCTGTGGCAACATCATACCTGCGCTTAGTCTCGACTAGTGGTTGACAGATGCTTAACTAACGGATACTCACCAATACGCACGCATGTGAAACTTGCATAGTGGACGGTTTCCATGGAGCCATATTATTTGGAGCCATAGGGCGGTGCCACGTTCTCGAGGAGTGCCATCAACCTCTCAGGTCAGAGCTGGAAAACAACTATCTTGTCTTGGTGGATTTCGCGCCGTTTCTAACAAACACGACAATATAGTGCGTCGAGGCCCGATAAAAAAGTCATTCGAGAGCCATCTGTCTTATTACTCACGAAAACCAAGTCATCCTCCCCTCGCCAGCCCTGTCCAGACATGTTTTATCCGATTCCAGGGCCTCATAGTGGAGGTGGCTCGTGGAGGTCAGTCTCGTCTTTGCGTCCAGTGATGCTCATCGACGCTCTATATCCCAGACCTTCGTCCGAATACGGAGTAGATTGACAACCGCTTGGTGGCTTGATGGTGGGTCGAGCTCAGAACAAGCTCCAATCCTTCCGTTCACCGTCGCATTCGTCCTAGATCCCATTTTACCAGGCTATCGCTGCTGCGGCCATCATCACTACGGAGTCTAGTGCGCACCTGAGTTTAGAACATAGCCGGCTTTCATGATTATTGCGCGCGCAGTGCGCTCCTTGGTGTGCTCTCTGGACATCGTTTTCCTGGGCAATACCGTATTCGGACCTGCCACCGCGACTCGTGCGACCTGTGGTGGCTTTCTCGACATCACTTGCAAAACACTGGATCTCCTGCAATCTGGCCAGGCAGCCGGTAATAGTCCATGTGCACGTAGATGGGTTCTTTACGGATATCAATAGATATTTTCTTGCAGCATTGAACTGTTCGTGGCGAGATTCCACTCGAATCAAGTATATGCGTAGTGAGTGATTGGCATAAGCAAATGCGCCCAAATGCGCTAGTCGAACGGATTACAACTGTCCAACCAGGAGGTATAGGTCACCTGGAGACATGGAAAGCACGTTTATGTACCGAATCGGTCATCGTTGCAAAGATGCCGCTGATCTGATCATGAACCAGACGAAAGGTGTTCTCGTTTGGACCGTCGGCACAGAAATTATGTCAGAAATCAAGATACCAGCAACGAGTGAGGTCTCCAGTCCATCCAAAGTGTCGAAGGGCAGGTCGATGGGATTTGTTGCCATGAAGCGTCGTTCAGCAGCCCATCGTAATCCCATTGTAAGGGCCGTCGTGGTCGTCCACGTTGCCAGGCAAAATTCCCAAGTCGCCGGTAGTGCACTCGACGCTCGGGTTGTCTTGTCCTGTTTACGGATGTTCGTCGTCTGGAGCCGATCACTACAGGTCGGAAGAACTTACCGGGACATGCTACCCACTCTTCGGAATCTTGAATATGTATTTCTCCCCTGGGGTGGACGAAGCCCAAATACGTCGGAGGTACATTCGGGACGGGGTCCTCTTTGTTGTTGATGTGCGTCAGGTGCAAATGGACGTCCACGTAGTTAGCGAACGCTTGGGTGCCGACGCGAGGGAGGCCGTAACCGATGGTCCGGAAGCTCGTTCTGGAGGGGAGCCAAAGTTGAAGATACACGGAGTCGAGGAGGGCGATAGCCGCGCCTACAGGCAAAGACGGTGTCCATTTGTGAGTTGCCTTCACTCGCAATCAGTCATCCTGAATGCACGCCCTGACACTCACCCAGAGAGTGGCTGGACAAGGTTACGTTCCATGTGTCATATTTGGACATGGTTCGCTTCACGGCAGCGAGAACATCCGTTGCAGTGCTGTCGCGACGATTTAACAAGATTGACAGTAATGAAATGAAAGTCGTACCGTGCCTGCGCGTTTGCGAAACCACTGTGGACCTCGATGTCGGAGCTAAGTCCCGGGAAGAGCGTGGGGTCCAATCTTGTCAAGACGAAATCATCATCTGTGATGAGGAACTCCCTAGAAACACCGATAAAAATGACATGACAACACTAGAAACTGGGTTGTGCAACTTTGCAGCGTTTGTCCCTTCATGGGAGACGATCACGGTGTCGAGCTTCGGGTCATATCCAACATACCCTGTGTATTCGAAGAGAATCATTTCATGAGTAATACTCTCCGGGAGTCAAGTCGGTTCCTCACAGTACGGAATAGAGTCACCGTTACCACCCGAAGTAACAGGCTTAAAGTCAGCATTGGCTTCACAGTTGGCTTATTGAATTAGCGTATCACAAACCACCTGTGAACATGTCAACCGGACACACCTCCACAGTCCCATGCCTTGGTGTTGGCAGCGGTGCAATATCCAGTACTTGCATAATACGTATATGGAGTAAAGAATGTCACTTGCTTTGGTGTCAGTGCAGTAATTGACTGCCAAGAGGGTGGGGAAGCTGAAGCTTGAACGGGCATGACACCGAGAAATGCAGCAAGGATAGCGAACATTTGGATCATTCCAGAAGACCCAACCCATGATTTGGTGCTATTATGGAGTCGAAAGAGCGGCTGTGCGTAAGTTCAATTGACAAATGAACAATACGCGTCGCCTACGTAAAATTCACGTAATAACTGCAGGGAAGCCTGCTGCATTCTCGTATCATTCTCAGTATGCCGTCAGATACTCTTGGACAACGCTTATGATACAGTAAATCATCGATACTCACATTGTGTAGAATAGGCCCCCAAAGTGAATTGCTGCTTCAGGCTGAGTGCCCCATCATGAAACGGCTACGCAGGCTGTCATGACAATAAATGCACATGCGTTCGGCAGCGATCAAATGTGATGCTTCGGATGACGAGAGCCGGATTTCGAGGGGAAACTTTGCCGAAAAGCTCATTGTTATAGTTGAAGCCAGAGGCCGCGTTACATTGGCAAAAAATTTGATGTTTTGGACTTCACATAGAGCTGGTGGTGCCTCGAGGGCACTGAAACTACTAGTGCAAAAGCTCAGTGGGGCGGGCCCAGCCTGACCGCAACCTACTATGCAGAGGATAACATTACATAGAATGTGCGTGATCGACCCACTGCTTGTCACGAGGTTCAATGCCAGTCGTGGGCTATAAGGCTTGGAACTTGTTGACTGGCAGAGACGGCGACAACTTCGGCGGCCCGGACTCGGAGTTACTGTACATTGTCATTGGTCTCGAGCCGTTCTAGGAAAGCACTCTGGTTTGGGGATTTTCCGCGCTATAGAACCATCTGCATCCCCGAGTTCACCCGAATTTCCTATAACGGCATTGTCATTCGTTCAGGACCTTCCGCATTCGGAACTCAGTCGTAACAGCTCGGAACTTTCGAGTCTCGATCGTTCCCACTCAAACCGCGAGTTCCAGGCTACTTGACACTCCGAGACGAAAAAACTGAAATAACGGGTTACCAACTACATAGGATGTACCTTGAACGGCCACAGTTGGACCATGACATGAACCATTGTTCGTGTCAGCTTCTTTCCCGTGTTTTTTTTTTTTTTTTTTTTCATGGCGAGGCATTCCAGAGTTTCTTCGCTCCTGTATCAACTCCTACCGAAATCTTGTCCTCGACGCTGGTGTCTAGGATCCAAGGAACTGACGTCATCGAAGGCAGGTACAACCTTATACACGTCCTCAACCTCGTTACCGGTGGCTCTGACCATCCATTCTGCTTCATGCTGCGTTGTCTAATCGAGCCGGACGCCATTTCCAGATGGCAGACCAGCACAGCTGCCGACTGTATGTTGTACTGTCAGCGACGCCCTCAACAGACCCACTCCAGCCATCTATGCCTATCATAGGCCGCGTATAGTGGTTCAGAATTTATACCCATGAAAATATCCACTGAGCAGTCCGCGTTCAAGGTGATTGGCAGAATTAAACAGATGGTTCCGCATGTCCACTGTCGACGGTAGTGACGTCGCGTATGGGTCGCCCGCGGTCAACGCTGAAGTGAGACATGACGGAGCCTTGGAGGGTCCAAGGCTCGGAAACCGAGATCATCAGACGCATCTCGAAGCCCTCCATGCCAGATAGTGGTCGAACTGAGGTTCTATGCCGTCCTCTCGTTTACATGTGTGGTGACGCGGAGCGCTCCCACCGCGAGATGAAACACTCCTCGGAGTCGGACACCACTCGCGCCTTTAGTGCAATCCGAGTCATGGATGGTTCGCTCGTCCACGCTGACGACGTTCGTGTTCATAAGCCGATTCTTGGAAGACGCGTCCAGCCTTGTTCGGCGCGAGCCTGTGCTAGTGATAGTGGCCATCAGGCCCAGGTATTACAAGGGCTTATAATCAATTTATCATTTTAAAAAAATTGATCATAACATATTATAAGACATCCTGATGTGAGCACGCGATGTGGCTAGAGATTGCGAGATGATGATTACATAAGATGGAACGGCCCCAGGGTGGCCCCGTACGACCCTATCAGATAGTCTTATCAGATTTCCATGCTCTTGGAGCAGCCAGAAACCACTATTCCAGCGCTCGAGAGCTCTTCGCTCCAAGCCTTGGCCGCCCATAGTATGTAGCGTCCAATTTAGCGAATAACTTGTAAACCGCGCTGACTCTGAATCAGTGAATACTGCGACTGCGACTGAGGACTCCATTTTGAATAAAGTGGCCGCCAAAATCAAAACATAAGGTACGTAGCGCCAACTTGTCAGGTGATCGATCATCGAATGTACTAACGGCAACCTCCGTATCAAGCAAATTGGAGTGCAGGTCATACAGCATGTCAGTGGCGTCCCAAATTTTGGCCTGCACGCCATCTCGTTTGGAAGCACTCCATAGTAATGGCTAATTACACCGGAGTCTGCCAATGGAGGCACCCTAGTCCGCGAAATCACAATGTATTGGCAGGAATGGTGGTTTGAGTGGAAGCGTTTGTGCGGTTTTAGCGTGCTGGAAACGGCCTCTACGCTACTCACAAACAGCTGGTCGGTTCCATATAAAACAGGAAGCCGAGATGGTGTCATCTAGTGGGAAGCGCACCACCGCCAGTCTATCCATCCTCACAGACGCATATTCCTTCCATCACTGCTACAAAGAACCAATCATGGGCACTCAGGACGAAAGCTGGCAAACCCCGTACTCGGGGGTGTCGCTTTCACGTTGGGCCGTGTCAGGCGCTCGCGTCGCAACGTCTTCAGAACTTCCCACCCAACCCCGAAGCACGACGTATTACCGTCTGATTCGCGGTGCTAAGCGCAGGCGGGGAACAAGGGGCGATCCCGGGGCTGCGAAAACACCGGATGACATCCAAAGTAGTGATCGCTCTTGCACCACAAGCGCGAACCATTCGTTCATGTCACTGCCTTTACATCTTGTCCCCAAGGCGAGACGCGTTATGCGTGGAATGAACAGGGCTCATCGAAATTGAAGCGTCGAGCCTGCTTCAACGCTTGTGTGAGTCGCCGATCCAGCGAGCGATCGTGCTCCGAAACTGACTCACGATGTAGTT
>JBBPLT010000506.1:0-19968 GCA_038089955.1 Strobilomyces dryophilus | reverse complement strand
CCCCAATGAAATGAACACGCATAGACCCACCGCCGCTGATGATGATCCGCTCCCCGCCAGCTGCTTCCTTTTCGAGCGCGAGGACGTGCGCCTCGGCGAGGTCACGCACATCGATCCAGCACGTGCCCGTTTTAGCAAGAAACTCGTTGCCAGCTGCGTTTGCCTTGGCCGCGTCGGCGACGTGGTTGTAAAATGCGGCCGCAGAGGTATTGAGAGAGTCAGGAGTGGGCCCGACTTGGTGAATAGCGGGCTAGAGTAATGACAGTCAGCTCAGGATTCCATTTGTAGTTATGGATGTTTACCCCGAACACCTAGGACGAGGATGGTCAGATTTCAACGACACAGTTAGACCGAGGCTAGAGCTCACGAAAGGCGGGTTGAGGACGACGAGATCCAACTGCATGCGAGACTTGTTCTCCGGGTCGTTTACGAACGCCCAAGCAGCTACGTCGATCGCCGTTTCATCAGTCGTCCGATCAGAAGCTTGTGGAAGAACTAGCTCACCCTTTTCTGCGAGCGTCTTAGACGCCCGGTACTTGACCATGTTTGGCACCTCGTCCTTTCTTCCCTCGTCCTCGTATTTCTTGAGTATCTCGAGACATTGTTCGTTCCAGTCCGCCTCTGTGAACACGATGGGATTCGGATCCTCGCGGAGCACGGCCGCTCCAGAGGATGTGATCACGACGCGTTTCACCTTGGATGCACTGTGTCACCGCGCTCAGCCTGACCAAGTCCGAAATGTCGACGATGGACGCACTCGTCCTTGAGTACACTCTTGAGCATTCCGACCGTGCCCTCGACGGCCGGTATGATCAACTCTTCCAGAGATGGGTCTAGATCAGCGGCGCGTCCCAAAAACCTCATAACTTGCCTCACCGCCTGGATCGACCGCATTCATGTGGAAAGGCGACGCCGTGTGTTGAACGGCGTCGACGCCCTTGACGGCCTCGTCGAACGCCCCGTCCTGTGTAAAACACGACATGGTGAGTAGCCGACGATCGTCGGCGATCACGTCGGAACTCACTCGCGCGATGTCCTCGACGACGACGACTTCGAACCGATCGCCGTACGATGCGAACTGGGTCTTGAGGAATTCGCCCTTGGCGGCGCTTCGGGCCGTGCCGCGGACGGCGTACCCGCGCTCGAGCAGGTACCGCACGACCCAGACAGCGATGTACCCGGTCGCTCCGGAAACGAGAATCTTGGCGGGCGGTGGGACGGCTGGCATCGTGATACTTGACTTGAACTTTTTGGGCGACAACGGTGGTAGGCGCGATCAGCCAGCACGCTAGGACCTCTGACACCGCTGGTAGAGACCCCAGCCCGGGTCCTGGCCCTCCCGCGACATGGGACACGAAATCGTCTGTATGCTACCATATGTCGACCGTACGGGTCTTGTCCATCAAATCCCTCAACGACGCCTCATCCCGGACTCGGGCCATGGTTAACGCGTCCGTTGCGACCCGCATGTACTGCAGTAACAGCGTACCGAACGGGAGCCGGACGACCAACCGCAGGTCACGGGTGGTCAGGTCGAACTGAGCGACGCCCCGCACGAAGTCTCTGTTGAACAGCGGGATAGTACATGGGTGGACAAGAAACAAGCCTTCCACACTAGAAAGATCACCCTCGTCTTGACCTTGACGTCTCCGAGCATCGGCATCGTCCCACGGTACACGCAGAAGTCTGGCTCAGATCTCGACAGAAGTACGAGGTCGGCCAGTGAGAAAACGAAGCTAGGAAGTCCGAGTCGACCGCACACGAGAGATAGTGAGGAATGGTCACGAAGCTGCTGGGAAAGAGCATCTAGGGCTTCACACTGACGCATTTGCTCGTGCGTGCGAATGGTGTGCTGAAGTTCCTTGTTGGATTGTCTCGGCTGCGTGGGTTCGACATCTCGTAGAAAGGAAGCTCAATGTGGCATCAAGCGATAACAGCGGCGAACCTACCGGCTCTGGTTTCCTGTGAACGCAGTGACATGATTGTCTTGTTTTGCTCATCGACTGTACGTTGAGAGCTGGAGAGCCCGTTGCGGAGTTGCTCGATCATGTTACTTAGTTTACGGGGGTGAATCCTATGACATACGGTTTGAATCGAGTTGCTTGACGCACTCGCACTCTCTCTTGCACGTAGGGGCTGGAGACGTAGTTCCTGTGCCGTGTTCTTGAGCCATTCTCGGCTATACGCAGAGGACAAGGTCAGTATGGGTCGTCGCCAAATTGGACAAATGAAAGCTATTAGGTACACCACCCTCAATAACACAGCATCTTCGAAGGGAAGCGTTATTGGTCCGGTGAGTGAATTGAATGACGGACCCAATTTGCTCTTGTGTGGTAGTGTCCCAGAGAGAAACCAAGAAACTACAAGAAGCTGCGATGAACGCGTCATTGCTCGCTGGAGCGAGGCCCCAAACTTCGTCATTGGTGTCGTGGCAGAGGATAGCCCACTTCGAGAGTGTCTTCCCTGGGGAGGCGTCAAGACAGTGGATGTTGCTGTCCTGAGACAAAGCAAAGAGTCGCTTGCCATCACTAGTCCAGGCCAGGGAGCCGTTGCAGTACGAATTTACTTGGGTGGCGATGTTGACGAGGGGGCAGTCCTCCTGCGCGTCGTAGACCCGAACAGAAGTGCCGATGAGATGACTTCATCTTCGGGTAATAATCTGGCCGCTGCCACCCCGCCGTCATGTTCCAAAGGGCCGATCGACAGCGACCAGACACAGACAGTCAGTCTCGTCGTTTGGTCCGTTCACAATTTTTGTCGAGTCTGGCAAACGTCAACCGCCATCACGTGCTCTCTGAACCCGGTTGCTTTCGCCTTGTGTCTTCGCCACTGCCTGTCCCTATCACGATCCACTTGCCGTCTCGTGACACCGCGATGCTGGAGACAACACTTCCAGGGACCGCTTTGATCGGTGTCCCCGCCTCCTTGCCATCTTTCATCTCTCCTGCAAAGTCCCCACCCACGAGGTTCTTCCCATCAGCGAAGGTGGTGAAGCAACATAGCACGTCCATCGAAAGACGCATTGCGACTGGTTTTGCTGCTTCCCTTCGGCGTACGATCCTGGAGGAGGGATCTTTCATGCTCCGCCGCTGTATCGCTGTCGTCTGGATTACAGTCGCTCCATTCTGGTGAACGTTGCTGAAAGAAACTCACTCGGTTCCACTTCCTTAGCTACGAGCGTACCTCGAAAAACATCCTTGGCTACAGGCCAGATCGATGAAGCGGCGGAGAAATAGTATCTGTTCTTTATACCCTCAGCCCTCGGTGCGTACCTCCCGGTCGCCGGACTGCCTCTCTGCGCTTGCTCACGCGCAAATGTGCTCTCGACCATGCACTCCTAGTGCATACGCTTAAAACTATACTCAAAAAGCGGGGAAAAGATTTTAGTGTCGCGTTTCATGCATTCATTGCTTCCGGGTCTTCCTCAAAATAGTTCAGCTTCCGAGCCATTCGAGGACATCTTATCGACACAACGAACGACAATAAGACACATTCTACAGCCGTACAAAACGCATTCCCCTTCCATCTATGTTTCTATCCTTCTCTCTCCGTCTACCATCCGCGAGCCTCGTAGTCTGCAAACGTGTCCCTCGTCGTCTCCGCCATGGTCCTGTACTTCAGCCCGAGGATGTGATCCGCTTTGGCCGCCGATAGAATGATGAAGTGTTTTGCAGTCTTTCCCACACCTCGGACGCCGACGGGTAGCATCGTCGAGAGCTTTGGCGCCGGATGTAGGTCGTATTGGAGCACGTCGTCTGTAGGAGGCGTTAAGACTCCAGTCGACGTGGTACGAGACTGGTATATTCACCTGTAGGAGGCGTTAAGACTACATACATGTGAGTATAGAAATGAACGAAGTTGCTACGAAGTAGCTCACCTCCAGTCGACGTGGTACGAGACTGGAGGGAGGTGAAACGAGTGGTGCGCGTGTTGCGGCACGCCGCGTCCGAAAAAGGAAATGAAAAGTAGGTAGGGGAAGTACCATAAGTGGACGGACGGTCTGTTCTCCAACAGGTTGTCTCAGCAACCTTGGAAACTCCCTCATCATTCGTTTTGAGCGCCTCGGGGAACTCCTCGACCTAGACGACGGGATTTCAACTCACAGAGACGCCGTCCAGCTCACCCCTGGTGGCCACCCCGACAAGCCTGGTCGTCTCAGCAACCTCGGCAACTCCCTCCAAACTCGTTTCTTACACATCGGAGAGCTTCGCGACCTAGACGACGGGATTTCAACTCTCAGATACTCGGTTCATCTCATTCCTGATGGCCATCCTGACAGGGCCTCGTTGTCTCAATAATCTCGGCAACTCCCTCCGAATTCATTTTTCACGCCTCGGCGAGCTTCGCGACATAGACGACGGGATTGCAACTCACAGGGACGCCGTCCAGCTCACGCCTGATGGCCACCCCGACAAGCCTGATTTCCTCAGCAACCTCGGCAGCTCCCTCCTCGCTCGTTTTCAGCGCCTTAGAGAGTTTCGTGATGTGCAAGACGCACTGTCTATGTACTCCCATGCTGCTTTAGCTCCTTTCGGTTCCATTCGCTCTCGCTTCCGTGCGTCCAAGAGTTCATAACTCTATCCTCCATGCTTATTCTATTGCCATTAATCTTCTTCCTCGACTCGCATGGATCGGTCTCTCTCTTGAAAACCGTTGCACTGAACTCATGTCGGGTGCCTCGGACGTGGTCCGGGACGGTGCTGCAGAGGCATTAGATGCTGGACACCCGGAGCTTGCGGTGGAGTGGCTTGAGCGAGGACGCTCAGTGGTCTGGAGTGAGCAGTTTAAACTTCGTACTTCGTACGAAGAGTTGGCGTCCGCCTATCCAGCCCACGCTTGTCGACTTCAGCATCTGCCGACTGCATTGGACAATGCCGGCGCCACCCGCGAAAAATCTTTGTCTGGAGGTATAGCAGACCGCAAGCCAGAGTCATTGAGACAAGAGGCTGATCGACACCGTGCGCTCGCCATCGAGCGAGATGATCTGTTGAGGGAGATCCGCATGCTACCAGGCTTTGACGCATTCCTCCGCTACAAAACGTTTTCACAGCTCCGTCCCTCGGCACATGCTGGTCCGGTGGTCATACTGAACGCTGCGGAAATCCGCTGCGATGCACTGATCGTACTCGCCAACGTAGATCACGTGGTTCATGTCCCACTTCCATATTTTACTCTGGGGCGTCTGGCTAATCTTCAGGACAAACTGAAGGGCCACACTCGGCATGAAAGGGAGGGCCATAGCAGGGAGTGGGGTCGTGTTTGATGGCAAACCCTCTTGGCCCCCTTATGGAAGTGTGTCGTCAAACCAGTCCTCGATGCTTTGGCTTTCTCAGTATGTTCTCATCCCATTCACAGTTGCACCTAATTCACCCACCTGTCTCCTAGCGGATGCCCGCAGACACCTCGCGCATTTTCTGGTGTCCGACAGGTCCTTTTACGTTTATTCCCTTTCACGCAGCTGGGCTATACGACTATCAACATTCACAACTTGACACAAAGTGTTCGACTTCGTTGTTTCGTCATATACTCCTTCTCTTGACATCCTTGCGCCATCGCCAAATCAGATCACTGTCTGTGGTGACAGTTTTAACTTCCTCGCCGTCCGTCAGCCAAACACGGATGGCCAGATGCCACTCCCGGGCGTGGACACTGAGTTGGACCATATCAGGGAGGCAGTTGAAAGTTTGTGTTTGGTACACACCATCCTCGTGGAACCTCCCGGCGGCACGGTCGAGGAAGTACTTTCTTCCTTGACGGATGCTTTCTGGGTCCACTTTGCATGCCATGGGGTTCAAGACGGGATCAATAGTGGGCTTTGTCTCGCCGACGGTCGCCGTTTGAAGGTTCGCGACATCATCTCAGTATCGCGACCGCGTGGCGGGCTTGCCTTTCTCCCTGCATGCCAGACAGCAAAGGGCGAGAAGAACCTCTCAGACGAGGCCATTCACATCGCGGCGGGGATGTTGTTTGCGGGCTACGGAGGCGTCATCGGCACGATGTGGTCAATCAGCGACAAGCTCGCGCCCGACGTGGCGAGGGACGTATACAGGTACTTGTTTCGGAAGGGCACTCGACCGGACTATCGGGAGGCTGCGCACGCGTTGCACGCAGCTATCGGGAACCTGAGAAAGAGTGGCGACGCGTCGTTCGACGAGTGGATTCCGTTCATCCACGTAGGTCTTTGAATGCCGTCGCTACCTGCAATGTGCTTCGATGTCGATCAATTCCTTGTCCCCAACGGTGTTGTGATAGAATGAGAATTAAGCATTCGACCAGAGTCGCTCCAACTTCTCGTGCCCCCAGACCATGCTTTTTTCCCGCAAGACATCGACGATATCCCACCCTTTGAATAACCGGGACCGTTCCTAGTCAGAAATTCGTTCAGGTCGTCTACACAAGGTCGGCGAGTCGGCGACCGCGCTGGTCACCGTCTCTCGCTTACATAAAGTTTCATGTTTTCAATATATCGACCAACTGCGCCCACGCTCACGTCCGCTCCGGCGATGATTGACCTCGCAACATCCCTCCTCTCTTCGATCTCGGCCCCTACCTCCTCCGCGTCCTGTGTCGCCAACGCCCACCTTCCCACTCGCCCTCGTAGGCCGCGACGTTATTCATATTGCCCATCGTCTATTTCTATCAAGGACGTAGATAGGACCTACGAACTCGTGTTCCAAGTCTCGGACCACCTCAGCGCCTTGTGCCCATCCTACGCCCGACGCCAACGCCAACGTCAACGCCAACTCATTTGCGCCCCTCCACGCCCCCAAACCAGCGCCTCGTGTGCACATCCTCACGCCAGGTCGTCACTGGGACGCTCTCGAAGGGGTGCGCTGCACGTCGAGGATCGCGGCGCCCATGATCATGTCGCGCGTCCATCAGAACCGTCAAGGCCTCCTCCGACGAGTCCAAAACCCCTCGGCGTTCGTGTCGGACAGATATTCACCCCCCGCGCGCGCACGCTGACGCTGACGCTCACGACGTTTGGAGAGGCCGGGAGCGAACCAGAAGCGACGGGAGAGAGCGAAGCACCGCGTCTGCAGACGCTTGTCTTCTCGGCGACGCTCAGCCCGAAACACTCGTACGCACGAGCTTTTTTTTTTTTTTTTTTTTTTTCGTCCTGCCCTTCTCGTACGTCTTGGTCTTGTTATTTAAATCAATACCGCGACCGTATGAAACTGGGTGGACCGCAACTGGCGTCGTTTACTCGTGCCGCGCACGGGCGCAACCTGTACGCTGTAGATTGAACGTTTTGCATCACCCGAAGACGCGGACCCTTCAAACGACATCGAGGCAGCTTCCACCACCGCGTCAAGATCTGGGTACGCGATTGGGATCCTTCGGAAACGTCGACATGAGTTGCTCGAGATCTGTCTCGTGCGCTTGGATAGGCAGGTCAGCTCGCATGACGCAGACGGCATTTGTGACCTGGAGGCTCGAGGAAGCGGCGGCGATCTGCTTGCGAGCGTGCAACGGACGGTATGCCAGAGTTCAAGCCAACCCTGGACCATGCAAAGTATCAAGAAACGTAACGACCGCAATCACGCCTGGGCGTCCTTGACGACTGCCGGACCCATACGAGGGTTGCACACACTACAACATAGTAATCATAGAATACGATCGAGCTATAGATGCGGGATGTAGCTAGTCCAGGGAACGGTCTGGTGAGCGGAACTCGGCAGAGCACGGAGGCTGGCCAGCATCAAGCCCGCCAGCATTACTCGAGAAACGATTCCAAGAGCGCCCATAAACAAAACTAGTCGACCATATAAAGCCAGGTTGCGCGGGCGAAGCCCGCACAGGAGAGCGTACGTGGAACCAGTTGACAAGAAGCATGACGCAATATACCACGTCAGCTTTTCCGCCCTCGTCGGAAACTCGAAATCCCAGGCAATCGCATGGAGAATGCCAAGAACGAGCCAAGTGACACCAAGTGAAATATACGTGACAGAAATGGTCGCGGCATCGCCTTCGGCAAGTCCGATGATCATGCTACGCAGCCCCTCGACTGTAGTAGGAGTGACCTGCGAATCGTCCTGAGGTCGGTCCGTCAATAACGAAAGACAAACTCTAGAAAAGACGAACGTCTAGAGACTTGGTGTTTATTTCCTTCCATCCACGTATCTGCCTCCAACAGGCTATCAGCCAGAGTGGAAGTATGGGCTCTGGTTTCCATGCATCTGACCTACGTGTATGATGTGCTCGCCTTAGAAGAACAGTCTTGGAGAAGAAACCACTTACCAGACTTCTCTTTGCTTGTCGCTCGCGGACAACGACACGTTCATACCCATTCCAGACTCGTTCTGTTTTACCTCCAGACGTGAGTAGAAAACGTGAGGACATTCCGGGCGGAGGGGTTTGTACCACCAGAAGCCAATGACTATGAGCGAGAGCACAGCCATGCTGACGGTGTCGAGCTCGACCAGCGTCACTGCAAGTCCAGCAGAACCACGAGCGACGACCTGGACCAAAAACCATGTCAACTGGATGGCGAGAATCACCTTTCCGATCCCATCCGACTTGCTTTTGTCCCTAATGTCTCGGACCGTGACGATCGGATTCGAGATTTCGTTTCGTTCGCAAAGCTCTAGGAAGCGATCGCAGTCGATCGGGACCAAAACGCCATGCGCATCGGAATACACAAAGCCGCCCATATCGGCGAAGAAACTGTGCGTCATCGACCACTCGTACCCTTTGGCTAGCGAGGATCCAAGATCGAAACCACGTCAGTCGTTTCCGAGGCGGCAAGAGATCACACACCACGAAATGCTTTGACCTTTCTGCGAGCGGTGTGCCACTCCCGAGCAGCATAGGCGACCATCACCTCCGGCAGGAGAAACGCGGCGAGGCTGCATAGGATTTTGAACCATGGGGATGCTTCCCGTTCGTTTCGAGGGACGTTGAAATGGACGGTGTGCCATACGCAGATTAACAAGGTCAGCGCGCAGCTACCCAAGATGCTCCCCAGGCTCCGGGTCGTCCCGTCAGGCGGCGGGGAACGCTCCGAGCTCGCGGAATCGGTGGAGGCCCCGTGTGCAAGCTTGACAAGACAGAGAAAGGCGAAGACGACGCGAGCCATGGTCGGCGGGGAAATAATGGCTCATGGAAGGCACCTGACCATCGTTTTCTGGCCGTTGGGGTCATCCTGTGCATGAACGTGCGAACCGAGGCTTCCCCATTGCGATGGGCGGAGTAAACATGGCTCCACAGTAACTCCACCGGCGATTCAAGCTCCGTTTCGTCGCACGACGAGCCCTTTGGACCTAAACGATGCCGCACGGTGAACTAGCGCAGAAAATCTCGCTAGACGACAGACCTGCGACGGAAGCGGGTCGTCTAACGCGGGCGTAGCTCGAACTCGGGCAATACCTTCGCACACGCCCTCCCCATCCTCCACGCCCTCCTCACCCGCATTCCCAGTTCCACACCCGCGCTACATACCCTCGTCCTGACCCCCACTCTGGTCGTCGACCACCGAAAGGCTTTGCAGGAATTTACCGAACACTATCTAGCCCAGAAGGCGTCCGTCGCTTTCACTTCCCACCAACACCTCAGTGTGACTCGACTGTCAGACACCACCATATCCGTGACTGCAGCGCACCTGGTGGTGTCCGACAACCGAGTTCTCCCTCTTTCCGTTGCGTGCTTTAGGAGGTAATGGCTCTAGTTCTCTGATGTCTACTGTATATGCACGCGCTGACAACCCACGGCGCTTACGGGGTCCTTGGATAGTACAGTAGACTACCTCATAATGCATAACATGATAATGCATATTGTGTCATAACGCATAGGCCCAGGGAGAAATTTTGGGCCCTGGCCCAGCTAAAATGGAACCTGATAATGCATAAACCTAGTAATGCATGGGATTTTGGACTCCCCGATGCTATGCATTATGAGGTAGTCTACTGTACGGACGGTTCAACGTCCAACAGCGAGCATTCATAGATGACTGGTGTGTCGCAGGCGCAGGAGAATTCCGTGAACCATAACGGTTCCATCCCAGCTCGGTTTGAACTCTGAATACGCGAACTTAAGCTTGTATTTTCGTCCACGTCGCACCTCCTGCGTTCCGAGGCGTGTAGCATAGAGCGTCGGTGATCTACATAAGCTAAAGACAGGTATCTATCCGTGGAATGTCTCGCTGTCTGGTACTCAGGAGGCCTGCTCTCTGGCTGCGAGTAGCCAACGAAAGGGTGTCATGTCCATCCTGACGATAGAACAAGACAACCGAGCTACAGATGCGGGATGTAGCTCGTCCAGGAGACGGTCTCGTGAGCGGAGCACGGTAGAGCACGGAGGCTGGCGAGCATCAAGCCCACAAGCACCAGCCGATATTGGATCCCGCCGAAGCACAGAAGTATCAACGGCAGCTGAGCTACAAATCCCAAAGTGCTCTCAGACTCGAGTGAGTCGTCGACGAAAGCCAGCAAGCCAAAAATAAGCCCAAACATCAAAGCCAGAAACGAACCTCCTGTCAAGAAGCACGACATGACGCGCCACGTAATCCTCTCTGCCCTCGTCGGAAACTCGAAGTTCCAGGCAATCAAATGGAGTCCACCGAGAACGAACCAAGTGACAGCAAGCGAGACATACGTGACAGAAATGGTTGCGGCATTGCCTGTAGCGAAACTGGCGAATACCCTCCCCAGTCCTGAGACTGATAGAGTGCCGTCCGGAGACTGGTCACTGTCCTGCGAATTATCAGCCTGAGACTGGACAAAAATTGACTGAAAAAAAAACGAACATCTGGGGACATGGTGCCTATTTCATTCCTTTCACGCCCCCGCCTCCAGCACCCTGTCAACCAGTGGGGAAGCATAGGCTTTGGCATCCACGTGCAGCACGCTATCAGACAATGCGGAAGCATGGGCTCTGGCTTCCATGCATCCAACCTACGTATAATAACGCGATCACTTTAAGGAATCGCCACACTTTGGGAAGAAACCACGTACAAGACTTCTTTTTGCTTGTTGCTTGGCAATGTTCGTTCGGGGGGCCGCCCAGACAGCACCTCCGTACCCTCCCTAGACTTTTCTTGTTTTACTTCGCGACGCAAATAGAAAACATGAGGGCGTTCCGGGCGGAGGGGCTTGTACCACCACAAGTAAACGATCAGAAGCGAGAGCACAGCCATGCAAAGGGTGTCGAGTTCGACCAGCGTCACTGCAAGTCCGACAGACCCTCGGACGATGACCTAGATTATAAACCAGGCCAAGTGGATGGCGAAGATCATTTTACCAATCCAATCTGATTTGCTTCTGTCCCTGATGTCTCGTACTGTGATGATCGGATCTGTGATTTCGTTTCGCTCGCAAAGTTCTAGGAAGCGATCGCAACCGATCAGGAACTCAGTACCATGTTCGTCGTGATAAACAAAGCCGCCCATTCCGGCGAAGAAGCTATGCGTCATCGACCACTTATACCCTTTGGCTGACGAGGATCCAGAGTCGAAACATGTGAGCTGCTTCCGATGCAGTACTGAGAGACTACATACCACGAAACTTTTTGACCTTTCTACGAGCGGTGCGCCACTCCCAAGCAGCGTATGCGACCATCACCTCTGGCAGGATGAATGCTGCAAGACTGCATAGAACCTTGAACCAAACGGAAGCTTCCCACTCGTTCTGAGGGACACTGAAATGGATGGTGTGCCACACGCAGATCAACAAGGTGAGCGCGCAGCTGCCCAAGATGCTCAAGACGCTCCGCGATGTCCCATCATATGGCGGACAATGATCAGGGCTCGTTGAATTTGTGGATGCTCCCTGTACGAGCTTGGTGAGACAGAGAAAGGGGAAGAGGACGCGGGTCATGGATAGATGAAAGTCGGCGAGGAGGCAGGCTGGGCTGGAGGCGACCTCGCCGTCCCGCTCGCTCTTTTGTGGTGGTGACCTGCAAGTGAACACGTGCATGAACGTGCGAACCAAAGAGTTCCATTTCATTGATCTCGTGGACAGCACGAGCGGTTGATACAGCTCCATCGCGCATGGGACGAGGAGTTGTTCCTCCAGTTTGGCTTCCAGTTTCGTCGTGGTTGGCTTCGGTCGCTACATCGGTGAGTGATGCATCGCTGAAAGGTACGTAATTGCTGTTCGTGGGGCCCGTGCATGAGTTGATAAGCATGAACCCTGACATGCTCTGTGATAAGCCGGAGGTGCTACTACTGTCTACCCAACACTGACCTTGAAATGAAGTCACATGCAAAGCTAGGAAGTGATCGATGGTCCATGGCTCAAAGAACTTGAGAAGCGTCTGCTGAGTGTGCCATACAGCACGTCGTGCCATCTTGAAAGGTAGACCTGCTGCTGCTGCTGCCTGTGGGTTCTCAGCTGGATCCGCTGGAGCTTGGCCCCCGGGAGGCGACATGGAGCCGGGTGACGCCGAATGTCACTCGTGCTAACACCGATATCATAAGTATCAGGCGCACGAGTCTGGAACTCGCATGTTCGTTCATGGGGTGACATCGAACTGACAGCCCACGTCGAAGTCCAGGTTAATAGGAAGCCAAGTGGCACTAGGCCGGAAATGGCCGTCGTGATTTGTCCAAGTTTGGGTTGTTGCCCTCGAGTCTTGTGCCAGACGCCAACGCGGACTCACCCCATCGTACTCCAAAACTCGCGCCCGTTGTGTATCGTGGTCCTCGTAGGTAGCGTGTCGCCCCAAAAAGCAACACCGCATACTCGATCACTGCGTCGACGTCCTGGTTGCCTCTGGGACACCTTGGAACCCGCGCTCGAGGATCGCACTCACGCTCATGCTAACAAGCCCGACATCTCTTGGCGCTCGGGTTGGACGAGGCAGATTGCATGATCGATGTAGAGGCATTTCACAATGGTGGACATAGATTTTGCAGCCCGCCGTGCCTCATACCACGCGAGTTGATCCACTCGCTAGCACATCGATGTTTCTGACACCGTTTAGAGAGGACGGGGTCGAACAGGACGCGAGCGAGCCGCAAGGAAATATATCCTGCAAACCAGAACAATTCCCGGGCCATTTCAGCTTTGTTGACTCTCCAGTTCTGAATACACGTAGCTTATTTCATCCATGTCGCACACCATGATAAAGCTTCGTCCCGAGGGACATGAATAGCATAGTACAAGAACGTGATAGGCTAAAGATGAGGAATATATAGTGTCCAGGAAACTGTCTCGTGAGCAGAGCAGGGAAGTGCACGAAGGTTGGCCAGCATCAACTTGCACACTAGCAATGCTCGGGAGATGATACCCAGAATACCCGCAAGCGGCCAGATACCTCTACTCCAACTGGGTAAAGCCCAGTCATAAGTATAGCCCACCCATGATATGGCGAAAACGCCACCAAAAACCAATGAACCTCCCTCCAAAACAAGCGATGCCCCGCGCCATAGAATCTTCTCCACCTCTGTCGGAAACTCAAAGCCCCAAGCGACAAAATGCAGGCCGCCAAGATTGAGCCATGTAACACAAAGTGAAGAACACGCGGCAATAATGTCATCGTTGTGCCTCGTGGTAGCAGACTTGAACAACGTGGAGAGAGGTTTTTTATAATCTCAAATTTATTCAGTCATCTTCAAAATGAAAAGATGGGGAGGACACAGACTTTCGCACTTGTCCCATTTTCAGGTTCGCATGTACCCCTGAAGCAAGCCGTCGAAAGGGAGATGCGCCGAGGGTTGGATGGCCGGTTTCGTTGATCGCGAGGGGCGTGTCGACCCAGTATATCTCCCGGCCACTAGCCATGGAGTCATGGACCGCTCCGATCCCAGCAGGGCCTCGTGCACTGTCCATATTGCGAGCCGGATACGCCATCACGACTATTATCGTGGACTCGCCTTTGCCAGCGACTACGTCCTCTGCAATCGGTCTGCTTTTAGATGTCACGCCAGGAAGCGTAGAATCAGCTACGGTCGTGCCGTGGACGGGACACGACTAAATCAGCGCGCTCGCCTTAGTAGGCAGTATAGACGAGAGCGGTTGATGAGGGCTCCATACGTGGGCCATGGCGTATCCGTACTACTACAAGTAATGATAGAACACAACAATCGAGCTATAGATGCGGGATGTCGTTAGCCCAGGAGACGGTCTGGTAAGCAGAACATGGCAGCGCGCGCAAGCTGGCAAGCATCAAGCCCACGAGCATTGCCCGGAATATAACCCCGTAAGTGAACACCCCAAGCACCGAAAACAATGAAATAACGAGTCGAACAGGCCCATACGGGAGACTGCGCAGGAGAAGGCCGCTCTGGAGAGCAGCCACCGAACTTCCTGCCAACACGAACGACGAGATGCGCCATGCTATCTTTTCTGCTCTCGTCGGAAACTCGAAGTCCCATGCAGTCAAATGGAGTCCTCCGAGAATGAACCAAGTGACGCCAAGCGAGAGATACGTGACGGAAATGGTCGTATCATCACCCCCAGTGAAATTGGTGATCATCCTGCCAAGCGCTGAGAATGTATGATGAGTGACCTGCAAGTCTTGAGATGAGTCAGTCAGCAATGGAAAACAGATTGGAGAGAACAAACGTCTGGGGACCTGGTGCATATCTCATTCCTTTCGCGCACCCGCCTCCAGCAGGTTATTAGCCAATACGGAAGCTTTCGCACCAATGTCCAGCAGGCTATTAGCCAGTGCGGAAGCATGGTGTCTGGCTTCCATGCATCAGACCTATACGATGACATTAGAAGGACTTGCAACTCAGAAGAAATAACTTGCACTGCTATCTTTTGCTGCTCGCTCGTAGACGTTCGTTCCGGTGATTGCTCGGACCATGTTTCCACGTTCCTTCCAGACTTTTCTTGTTTTACTTGTGTACGCAAAACGAAAACATGAGGACGCTCCGGACAGAGGGGCTTGTACCACCACAAGCCAACGACCACGAGGGAGAGCACGGCCATGCAGACGGTGTCGAGTTCGATCAGCGTCACTGCAAGCCCGACACAACTCCGAACGATGACTTGAACTATAAACCAGGTCAAGTGAACGGCGAAGATCGCCTTTCCGATCCAGTCCGACTTGCTTTTGTCCCTGATGTCTTGGACCGTGATGATCGGGTTCACGATTTCGTCTCGGTCGTAAAGATCTAGGAAACGATCGCAGTCGATCCGGACCTCAACACCATGCTCGTTGCGATAAACAAAGCCACCCATCTCTGCGAAGAAGCTGTGCGTCATCGACCACTTGTACCCCTTGGCTGACGGGGACCCAAAGTCGAAACGTGTGAGACGCTTCCGATGCGGTACTAAGAAACCACACACCACGAAACATTTCGACCTTCGCACGAGCGGTCAGCCACTCCTGAGCAGCGTGCGCGACTATCACTTCCGGCATGATAAACACCGCAAGGCTACATAGGATCTTGAACCATACGGACTCTTCCCACTCGCTTCGAGGGACATTGAAATGGAGGGTGTGCCACACGCAGATCAACAAGGTCAGGGCGCAGTCGCCCAAGATGCTCCCCAGGCTTCGCGTCGTCCCATCAGGCGGCGGGCAACCGTCAGAGCTCGTCGAATTGATGGAAGCCCCTTGTACAAGCTCGGCGAGACAGAAAAGTGCGAAGAGGATGTGAGTCATGGGAAGTCAGAAGACAATGAAGAAGGTAAGCTGTTCTGAAGAGATCTCGCTGTCGGGCTGGCTCTTTTGTGATCATGACCTGCGGTTTTGGCCTGCAGGTTAACGCGTGGGCGTGACCGTGTGAACAGACGGAATTAGATGTGCGAACACGCGATCGATGCGGCTCCGCGGTTGACGCGGACGAGGGACGATTTGCAGCCAATGAGAAAATTAATGAACTTTTGTCCAAGTTTCGTTTTGGTCGCTGCATTGGCGGAAGAAACGTCAGGCGCCAAGTCGTCGAAACGTAGTCGCCGTTCGTAGCGGCCTGTGCACAAGTCGATAAGCGTGGACCCGCGCGGAGCCGGTGAGATGTTTGCGGAACGGTGGCTCGGCGTCTGGGGGAGGCGGTGCCCTACACGGGGGTTCCGGTTTCTCCGGAATACACTTGACTCGCGATCATTCTCCGCATGCCAAGTCTGGCCTGACACCCTTGTCCAGTGTCAGTGGTTGCCACTGTGACCATCTCCGTCTGGATGGCTCATGTGAACAGGTGAGAGAGAACGTCGACGTCACGTTTTGGACGACCATAGGAGTCTGGTTGGGGGAGTGTCTCGAGCGAGTTGCATGTAGAGCTAGCACTGCTAAACGACGGCCCACTGGCCGATGAATGTGCGAGGGAGCCGGTTGGCACGGCATGCATCAAGGGTAGACGTGGCGCCTGGAACGTCTTCGGCGGGTTCGCTGGGGCGCAGAGGGCGAATGTAAGCCATCTACGAGAAGTCGTCTGGGTCGGATGTCGCTCATGTGTTTACGCCGCTACCATCCTGCGCACGAGTCTGGATTCTGGAACTCGAACGATGGGGTGACATTGAAATGACCGTCCGCGATGGCGGCACATGACAGTAATGCGCTCGTTGACGCAGGTATCTGATTTCGATGAGTCACTGGTCGGGCATCACGTAGAGGTCTTGTGTCAAGCTGTGGTAGCCGCGACCAGCCCTCGGCCTCAGTCGTCGTCCAAAAAACCGAAGCTCGAGCACAATGGCCGCCCTGGCACGCCGCACGATCGCTGGACACGAGCCTCGGCGGAGTCGATGAGGGCGTTATCGCGCTCGAAGAAATCGACGACGTCGCTACCCTAGCTCCCCTCCTTCCAAACTAGTGCCTCTCTTTCTCCACGGATGGAATTGCTCGCCCTCTCGGGCCGCAACGTCAACGTCATCGCCGTCGCCCATCTTTATTTCCATCTATTCTACCTCTGACGTTGAGCTCGGGAAAAACCCACGCATGCCCCCTCCCAACCCCTTCTCCCGCCCGCATAGTCATATACACATCCTGTGTGTCGTCCTGACCCGCGAACTCTCGCTCCAAGTCGCCGACCACCGCAACACCTTTGCACACACCCCGCCCCATGCCAACCTCATCTCACTCCAGCCGTCTCAGCACACCTCGTACGCATCGATGATCTCGTTGGCGGTATGTCGTCCCACAAACCACGCCGGGTGCTCGATCGCGGCGTTGGCGTCCTAATTGCAACCCCGGGTCGCCCCCGGGACATTCCGGAAGAAGCGCGTCACACTCGAGGATCGCGCTCACGCCCAAGCTGACGCGCGCCAATATGCCGCGTCCAATGGCTCGTTTTGGGATCGAAGCTGATCAGCGAGGGTGAGGGTGAGGCCTAATGCAGTGTTCCTGGCGAGAAACATCACAGAAAACTTCAAACAATGGCTCGCCTTGCCATCTTAACTCTCTTAACACGAGTACGGCACGTGGTCATACTTTGTAGAGGGTTTTTTTTTTCTTCCTGTGAACTAGATACATCGTTGACCTCGTGGCTTGACTGGACCTTGAAGGCGTTGCAGGGACGAGGCGTCGTCACCACCACTTCCACTGCTAGGAGTGTGGCCCCCTGACATCAGACCGTCGATATCTCGAGGTACCCCAAGGTGACTCCCACCTTTCTGACCAGAATGTTGTGTCCGACTCGGCAAGGCGTCTGCGGGTCAGCTGTCCTGCCTCTGGTCGATACCGCAATGGAACTTGGCTGTTTGGCACCACCACGTGCGTGATTCGAGCGTGTCGGATGGTAGCTGATGGCTCGAGTTCTCCGATCTCTTCGCTCACACTCACCACTGGCAGGTAGGATCCTGTGACCCGAATGGATGACATTGTCATTTGGTCAGCGAGCTCGATGGTACGCGAAAGGCTCAGTCCTGATGGCAGAGCGGTAGAGGGAGCTCGTCTGGGTTGACGTGTTTACTTGCTCGGCCAGGCTCCAGCGATGCTCCGGTAGTTGGGCTCGTTCGGTTGCTTTGAAAGGAAAAAGCCCGTGTAAACGACGTCGAGAGTCCGGGAACTTTTTTTTTACAGAGGTGATTCGCGTGGCGTATCCTGAGTGTTAGTATCATGAGGCTGTTGGATGAGCGAAGCGTACGGTCTACGGTACAGTGACCAGCTGGGATGATTTGGTATGTCGAAAGTCCACCAGTGAACGTTGAATGGCTGGTGTATCGCGGGCACACGAGTAGCTCTGGAATGGATTCCATTCCAGCCTGGTTTGAACACAGGCTTGCTCGTCCCGAAGATGTATGCATGGCATGTAATCATAGTACAAGTGCGTTGATATGCTAAAGATGAGGAATATAGAGTGCCCAGGAAACTGTCTCGTGAGCAGAGCAGGGAAGTGCACGAAGGCTGGCGAGCATCAATCCCACCAGCAGTGCCCTGGACACCACACCCAGAATACCCGTTAGCGGCATCACAAACGATACTAGAAAAAATTCCACAAAAATAGGCATAGTCCAGTCCCAAGTTTGGCACACCCATGTTATGGCGATCACACCACCAAAAACTAATGAGCCTCCCGCCAAAACGAGCGACGCTGCACGCCATAGAATTTTCTCCACCCCTGTCGGGAACTCGAAGTCCCAAGCGACCAGATGCAAGCCGCCCAGAATGAGCCATGTGACACAAAGTGAAGGATATGTGACAACAGCGTCTTGATCCATGGCAACGAACAACCTGAACATCCTAGCGAGTATAGAGGGAGGTTTGTCCTAGCCACCAGTTTGATTTAGTTATCTTTCAAAAGAAAAAGGGAAGACACAGACTTCTGATGGGTTTGCACCTGTCCTTTTCTCGCTAGGATTGCGTGTACACGTGAAGCAGCCTGTCGGCCAGCCCGGAAAGATGGGTTCTCGCTGCAATTCATCTGGGCTGCATATAGTCCATTTAATACATCTCAGTTGACAGGTGAGGTAACAGAGTACTTACGAGATTGCTCGCCGCCCGTCTTCGACTGACATTGGTTTGGAAAGCGGGTTGGACGACGACTCATTTTCCTGTCTGGAACCCTCACGAGTCGAATAGAAAACGTGAGGACATTCGGGACGGAGCGGCTTGTACCACCACAAGACAATAACTAGGAGCGAGAGGACAGCCATGCACACCGTGTCGAGTTCGACCAGCGTGACCGCCAGGTGCCCATGGCCACGGACGATGACCTGGAGTATGAACCACACCAGTTGCAAGGCAAGAATGGCCTTTCCAAGCCAATCAGACTTGCTCCTGTCCCTGATATCCTTGGCCGTAATGAGTGGATTCATAATTTTCTTTGCCACGAAAAGCCGCAGGAACACGTCGGAATCGATCGTCCATAATTCGCCTTGCTCGTCGCGATAACGGAAACCACCCATCCCGGCGAAAAAACTGTGCGTCATCGACCACTGACACCCTTGAGCTGACAGTATTTCTGGAACCGCGAGCTACGTCAACTCCTAGCGGGTGTATGTGCAGTCGAAGATGACGTACCACGAAACTCTTTGATCTTTTGGTGCGCATTCCAGCATTCCAGAGTAGCATACGCAACCATTGCCTCCGGGGCAAGAAACGACGCGAGGGCACACAGACACTTGAACCAGAGAGACGCTTCCACCTCATCCTGGGGAACGTTGAAATGGACGGTGTGCCATACGCAGATCAACAAGGTCAGTGCGCAGCTGCCCAAGATGTTCCACAGGCTCCGTGATGACCCATCGGGTGGCGGACAACGGTCAGAGGTTGTGGAATTGGTGGAAGCTCCTTGTGCGATCTGGATGAGACAGAGGAGGGTGAAGAAGGCGTGAGTCATGGAAAGGTGAAAGTCGGGGCAAGGCAAAGTGGATAAGAGGTATCTTTTGTGGTCGTGGCCTGAGTTATCGGGTGCGTGAACGTGCGAACCGAACAACTCCAATTTAAATCATGGGTAGCATGAGCGCTTGATACGGCTCCACAATGATGTAAAACGACGATATGCGGTGGAAGGGCAGGCTCCTTCCCATCCTTGTGCTGGAGGTTAAGAGGGCGGCATCAGTACAATTTGTTTGAGCGTGTTTGTTACTCTTTAAAACTCAGCCAAACTTTATCCCTCAAAACCTCCAGCAGCGGCTGGCA
>JBBPLT010000505.1:0-19969 GCA_038089955.1 Strobilomyces dryophilus | reverse complement strand
TAGCTAACGCTTACTCTAGTTACACGTGACGAATGCTATCCCTGATTTGGGCATACATTCACGTGCCCGCGCAGCCCAACAAACGCGAACGAAATTTACCAGACCGTCTATCGACGGCTTGCCTCATAGACGGTCTGGTTACCAGACTAGCCAATTGGTCACTACGCGTGAATTGTGATTGGTGTTCTGCTCGTTCAAACCTGCGAATCAACCTGCTTCAGAATGAAGAACGTTACACCAGCCTACATCGCTGGCGACCCTCGAGCATACGAGGATCAGCATGTTCATGCCGTCTACGATCAGATAGCCGCTCACTTCTCGTCCACTCGGTACAAGGTGGGGTGTCGATTTTGTTGGTCGCAGAGAGAACAACTTTATCCATCGCATTGGTCTTTCAGCCATGGCCCGTCATTGCCAAATTCCTTTCCGACTTACCTACGGGGTGGGTCGGCCTTGACTCTGGGACAGGCAACGGGAAATACCTTCCTTTGCCTGCTGACCGGCCGGGAAGCGTCGTGACTGTTGGCCTCGATCGCAGCAGGCCGCTTTTGCAGATCGCAAGGAACGCCGGAGGTGCGCCTAGTGCGCCGGTTATCCGTGAAGTCGTCCTTGGAGACGTGATAGACAACGGATGGAGACACGGGGCATTTGTGAGTGATGTCCTCGGCCACGAACCTCGCATGGAGAAAACAAAACAGGACTACGCCATCTCGATAGCTACGATACATCACCTAGCCTCGTATGAGAGGCGCCGACTAGCCGTGCAGGTATGTCGACTAATACGCGAAAAATATTATATGCGCTGATCGTAACCCTACAGCGACTTCTTCAGTGCGTTTCCCCTACCCACGGACGCGTCTTGATCTACGTCTGGGCAGTGGAGCAGGACGAATGGTCGAAGCGGACTATACCGGCGGACGGCGGTGCCCTTGGTTCGCCTTCGTCCCTGGGTAAAGATGTGTTCATGCCTTGGGTCATGTCCCAAAAAGGCGATACACCGAACCCGTCTGGAAACTTGGAAACGGGTACTGTGTTCCATCGATATTATCACCTGTTTGCAGAAGGGGAGCTCGCAAGGCTCACGTGCGAGGCCGCGGAGACGATGGGCCTGGCTGTTGGATCATCTGAGGAAGGGCGGCAGGGAATTGAAATAGCACACGACGGTTGGGAGCGGTCGAATTACTACATAGAGCTTAGGTGCTGGACAGCGTGACGGCGGTTAAATTCAACCTGAAGCAAGTGTGTATTTGATAGTGACACAGAGTATGGAAGAGAGGATCACTCGCTCGCGGCCATGACTATGGTACACATTCAGACGCACCTCCGACGAACGAAAAAGGACTCACTAGCATTAATCAGATCTCCCCCGCTCTCTCTCAGTACCCGTACGGCCTTTGCTCGCGAACAGTTGACCTGAGTCATCACGAGCTCGATGTCTTTGGGGTCAACGCCAGTCTCATCCACTGGGCCATCTTCCTCCGCCGCCTCGAGCTCTGGGATATCGTCGTCGTCATCGCCTTCCGCAGCCACACCCGAGGGCTCCAAGTTGGTGAGACCAGCAGGTGCTCCACCGGAGTATTGCTGGGCGGCAGACAGCTGAGCTTGTGCATTCATATCCTCGATCTACGACGTGTAAATCTCGGGGCGGTCTTCATTTAGGGCACAGGGTAAGCACCTTGGCTTCACCAAAGACGATATAGCAGTCGCTGTTGGGCGACTTGTACACGTCTGGTGAAGAGAGGACGAACAGAACGTTCTTTGGCCTGCGTAAGGTGACACGCGTGATGTTGGGAACCTTTTTCAGGCCAAGGCCCAGAAGCGCTTTGCGAGCTTTCCGCTCTGAGCGAGATTGAATTTTATCTAGGGCGGCCTGGGAGGTCGGGTCTTCCTCATGGTCGTGGCCAGAGTGGTCGGATTGAACTTCTTCGATGGTGGCAGACATCTGAGAAACGTGTCAGCGACATATCCGAGATGCAAGTCGCTAATCCGCCGTGGAGAGACCGCGAGCACGACATGAGGTGGGCGGAACAAGGCAGCCGTGGGGACGGAGGGTTTACCTTGTGTTTTTCCGATGGATTCGATGGAGACGAGGGTCGTTGCTCGCTGTCGACGGTGGCGAGCACCGTTCAAATGAGACGACCGGGAGTTGCCGAGAGGGCGCTTATTAAATGACGTCCGCCGTAGCCACACGAACCCCTTTCGAAAACCAAACCTCACGATCTGTCATTCGCATACGAAGCTGCCACAGAGGCCGTTGCATCGCTGACGGGCCGCTGGGCAATATTTGACACCATTTTTGGTCATATTTTAGTCAAGATCATATGTGAAGGTTTACCACTTATACAGTGCAGTCATACTAGCCCCAACTTTGATATCCATGACTCGGGAGCCAAGGATGCCAGATTATCTGTTTCCTGTGCACAGAATGCGGAGTTGATGATCATGATGCGGATATTCAACTTGCTTCCCGAAGACGAGAAGAATTACTGGCACTCTCACAAGTATGCAGTCTTAGCATGTTCTGTCGAGAATTCATCAACGATGAGTCGGGAAGACATATAGTGAGGCTGTGCACACCCAGCTCATGATTAATTCCGCTCAGGATTGTCTGTTGAATGCTCAGCTCGTCAAAGAACACGACAGCAAGCTAGGAATGTCTACAAGAAAAACTGAGAAGTACGAAGAAGACAAGAAGGCAGATCAGTGAAAAAATCGGAGACTGGCATTGCGTCCGAGCCAAAGGAGGTCAAGCTTCGAGATTGAAGTGGTCGTTCTTTCTGTCGAAATTTCGCGAGAGTTTTTGTAACGTACGTATTAGTATTAGGTAGCCCAACTGAGCAGTGTTTGCCAACTTGATCGGCACCCCATCTCCATGTCCATGTCCATCACTGCGCTTTCGAATCAACTGCGACAAGCACTTGAAGACCCAGCGGACAAATTCTCTCGTGAACAGGTACTCGGAGCCGTCGATGAATTTGTTGCTGGATGCGTGTTGTCCTCAGAAGAACCAGAAGCCCAGCTGTCCCGAGTGGAGGAAGAGCTGCAGATCGTCTACAATGATGTCGTGGACCATACTTCCCTCGGCCACGCAGAGGTCTTTCTCAGTGTCCTCTACCACCTCCGTCCACTTCTCTTGTCACCATCCATCATATCAACCTGGTTTGATCTCGTGCTACGTCCCGCCCTCAGAGAACCAAAGTTACCGACTACCTCTGTGAACCATGCCAAAGAGCTCATCATTTTTGCCGCCGAGAATGAGGATCAACGGTACCCAGGAAAGGTGAATGAATTCCGGAGACGGTTGATGGATCACCTCCTGGATGCCTATGACGAGGACTTCGGAGATGATATTTTAGAATGGGCAAAGTTTGATCAGAAGCAGCGCGATGACAGGCATCTTTGGAAGAGCAATCTCGAGGACGTACTCGTAAAGTTCGGCTTGAAATGCCCTGTGGTGCGTGCTCGTAATGGTGCTTGCAAAATATAAGTTGCTTAATGGTGCCCAGGCCTTCATGACGCAGATTGAACCCACCTTTCGAATCGCTGCATCGCGCCTCCAACTATTGATCCTGCTTGACTGTTTCATTTCGGATCCTGAATTTCAACCGCATGCAGCAGATTTTGCGAAACACCCGCTCGTGAACAGTCTCTTGAATTCGCTTCTGCTAGACAGTTCTTCGACTGCATGTACGATTGGCCTCGCCATACTCGTCAAAATACTACCGATGTTCGCAGTCAAGGCCTGTGAGGAACTCAAGTCTTTTCTCCCTGGGTTATTCGTGATCTTAGCGAGGACCATATGCTGGGAACAGCTCTCTAGCTCCGCCGTCTCGTCCACTGCCTTCATGGAAGATGATGCAGATGGTGGAAATCAAACCGAAGAATACGATGGGCTTGCTGCGCTTGAGGTACGCCCCGAGCTTGGCTGGGAGAGATTAGAGCCCAGGCTTCCTACGACCTCTACTCCTCCGTCGGATGCATACTTCTCTTCTCTTTACTATCTTTTTCCGAGCAATCTCGTCCGCTTTGTTCGGAGTCCCGCTGCATATCTGCAAGATAGGGGCTACGAAAGTCCATATACTATGAACTGGGAAGATGCGCTCGATGAAGATAAAATACGGAGTAAATCAGAGGTATGGACTTTTACTCTTCATTTGACATCCGTGCGTCAGTTGGTACTTAAATTCCACACATCTCAGTCCCTTCTTCGCGGCCGTGCAGTCAACCCTCGTCTCATATGGCGGGATTGGTTCAAAGAGCTAACCGAACCCAATCCATGGGCCAACTATACCATTTCTCAGATAGCCAGTGAAAGTGTCATGTTCACCATTCGCAATATCGCTCTCGAGTCACAATGCCCCTCTTTTGAAAGAGTTGACACGACCCCCGTCCGGGAGGCAGTGACTCTTCCATCCGTCATCGTGACTCCCGAAGACGTTTCGGGCACACCAACACCCCATTCAGGACATATTAACCTTCCGCCTGTGAAGCCTTTTGTGTCTCTTCAAAACATGGTCACCACCTCTGTTGCTTTGAAGTCAAATACGGAGGTCGACACCGAGCACCCAGGCACACCTTGGTCAACACTGTTATCCCCCCCTGGTAGTAGCCTACCAACGAAAGAAAGCGTGAAATTACCGTCCGAGCCGACGGGAGAAGAAGGTGCGCGGCTGCCGTCGCATGTGGCAGGGGCAATTTCGAGCCTGCAACGGGAGGTACTTTTGCTAAGGAGTGAACTCAATTTCGAGCTTTGGCATTCGAGAGAAAACGTACGTCACATCGTGAGACTTCATCAAGACCATATCCTTTCGAAGAATGCGGAGGCTGATCGTCAAGCGCTGGTAAGAGGTTGGTGTTTGTGTGTCATGAGTTCGATATTGATCCAGTATAGCATAACAAGCTGCGTCAATACAAAGCCCAAGTTCAAAGCCTCGAGCGAGAGCTAAAAGAACACAAAGAGCAGTCGTCTTCCGCAAAGAATAAATATGCCGATTGGAACACAGAGCTGCAGAAGAAGCTCAGAGAATTCCGAGAGGAGAAGAAGGCTTGGGTTTCGGAAGCAGCAGCATTGCGTACAGCCGAGAAGGAAGCAAGGGTAAAGGCACATTTCAGCTGGAAGGAAAGTTATTTGCTGACAGTAAAACAAGGCGCTCTTCGCTGCTCAAGGGAAACTTCTCGCAGACGCAGCCAAGGCGGTCTTTGAGCTACAAACTCATCAAAAGGAGAATCAGCACAAAATCGACCGACTCCATGATTACGAACGACAAATCGAGCAGCACGTTCGCATGCAAAAACTTTGGTAGAATTACTATCTTCAGTGACGGCGAAAGGTATTTATTCACGTGCCCCCAGGGATGCAGACTTTCAAAAGTTTAACGCGAGAGGCGAAGAGATTGAGCTCATCAAGAACCAATACAAGCAGATGGAGATGTTTCTGGAGAGTCACTGCAAAGCGCGAGAGAGAATGGAGGACGAAGCACGGTAGGTATTTGACCTTTTGCTCCGGCTTAGTTGAGCTTATGTGGTATATAGAGCATACCGTCGTCAAAATCAGGCGCTGGAGGCCAAACTTGCGCTTGTGCAAAAGAAGTGTGAAGCCTCGCGCCGTATACCTGAAACAGAAATTGCTGCGATCGTCCAGGAGAAATCCGAGCTCGCGGCTGCGAACGCGAGGTTGAGGGAAGACAAAGCAGAGCTGAAGGACGAGATGGACGAGATGCGGGCAGCGCTGGAGGGACTAAAAGCGCAGTTGAGTGGGCAGCGCGGGCTAATTTACGAGTCTCGACAAAGGTCGGGTACAACTAGTACGGTCCCGGTGCAGTAGGTAGGTAACGCACGACATGGTTAGTGGTCCAAAATAGGCAAGTGGTGGAATGTTCGAGAAGGGACTGGCCTTTGTTCCTAGCGCAGGAAGCAATTGGGGACAATGGTCGAATCTTCTCGAACGAACAGTAAAAATCGGAGTACTTAAAGGCGAGTGACGCGTCCTACGCCATCCAAGTTCCCTTTTTCCCCCTCCACTCTCCACTCTCCACTCATCTTCCTGAACGGTGAGGCATACATTGTATTCGCTCATCTTGTGTGTATCTAACGGCTCATCCAGCTAAAAATGGCATCCGAGAGCTTTGGCTTCCAGGCCGAGATCAGTCAACTCCTTGACTTGATCATCAGTAAGCAGCGTCCTCGAGAACCAGTTGTTAATGTTCGCTAATCCGATCTCCAGACACGTTCTACTCCAACAAGGAGATCTTCCTTCGAGAGTTGATTTCCAACGGGTCCGATGCGCTCGACAAAATCCGTTATTCGTCCTTGACCGACCCCTCTGTCCTTGACACCGGCAAGGAACTGTACATCCGCATCACCCCCGACAAGGAGAACAAGGTCCTCTCCATCCGTGACACCGGCATTGGCATGACCAAGGCCGACCTCGTTAACAACCTGGGCACGATTGCCAAGTCCGGTACCAAGGTCGATGTGTTTTCTTTTGTGCTGGTCCGCGTTCTGACGATGATTTGTCGGCATAGGGCTTCATGGAAGCACTCAGTTCGGGTGCTGACATTTCGATGATCGGCCAATTCGGTGTCGGTTTCTACTCTGCATATCTCGTCGCCGAGCGCGTCCAGGTTATTTCAAAGCACAATGACGACGAGCAATACATCTGGGAGTCCGCTGCTGGCGGCACTTTCACCATCACTGCTGATACCGTCAATCCTCCTCTTGGCCGTGGTACAGAGCTCCGTCTATTCCTGAAGGAGGACCAGACCGAGTATCTCGAGGAGAAAAAGGTCAAGGACATTGTCAAGAAGCACTCCGAGTTCATTTCGTACCCGATTCAGCTCGCCGTGACCAAGGAAGTAGAGAAGGTATGTTTCATCTTCGTTTCTTCGTTTTGGTGATTTCAACCATCTACAGGAAGTCGAAGATGATGAAGAAGGCGAAGCAAAGGAGGAGAAGGAAGAGTCCAAGATCGAAGAGATCGAAGACGAAGAAGATAAGCCCAAGGAAAAGAAGACGAAGAAAATCAAGGAGAAGGAAGTCGTCAATGAGGAGCTGAACAAGACGAAGCCCATTTGGACGCGCAACCCCCAGGATATTACTACTGAGGAGTACGCCGCATTCTACAAGTCGCTTACGAATGACTGGGAGGATCATCTCGCTGTCAAGCACTTCTCCGTCGAGGGTCAACTCGAGTTCAAGGCCATCCTTTTCGTTCCCAAGCGGTAATTAATCAGTTGACAATGATAGTCTGTGGCTTATTTCTCCCTAGTGCGCCCTTCGATCTCTTCGAGTCGAAGAAGAAGCGGAACAACATCAAGCTCTATGTCCGCCGCGTCTTCATCATGGATGATTGCGAGGACCTGATTCCTGAATACCTTAATTTCGTCAAGGGTATCGTCGACTCTGAAGATCTCCCCCTCAACATTTCTCGCGAGACTCTTCAACAAAACAAGATCCTCAAGGTCATCCGCAAGAACATTGTCAAGAAATGTATGGACCTCTTCTCGGAGATCGCAGAGGACAAAGACAATTTCAACAAGTTCTATGAGGCGTTTGGCAAGAACTTGAAGCTTGGCATCCACGAGGACGCGCAAAATCGTAGCAAGCTTGCCGAGTTCTTGCGCTTCTTCTCCACCAAAGCTCTTGAGGAGCAGACCTCGCTGAAAGGTGCGAGGTTGTGTTACCGCGTGTCAAAGTGATGAAGCTCAATCATGGCTGCAGACTACATTATTCGCATGCCCGAAATCCAAAAGTCGATTTATTACCTTACGGGTGAATCTCTCGCTGCCGTCAAGGATTCGCCGTTCCTTGAGGTCCTCAAGAAGAAAGGCTTCGAAGTTCTGCTCCTAGTTGATCCCATCGACGAGTACGCTGTCACTCAGCTCAAGGAGTTTGAGGGCAAGAAACTCGTTTGCGTGTCGAAAGAGGGTCTCGAGCTCGAGGAGACTGAGGAAGAGAAGAAGGCACGAGAGGAAGAGGCTACCCAGTTTAATGACTTGTGCTCGACCATCAAGGAAGCTCTTGGTGATAGAGTTGAAAAGGTCGTCGTTTCCAACCGAATTATTGACTCGCCTTGCGTCCTCGTCACTGGCCAATTTGGGTGGTCATCGAACATGGTATGTTTTTTTGCTGATCTGGCTAGCTCAGAAGATGAACGATCTCTGCAGGAGCGTATCATGAAAGCTCAGGCATTGCGCGACTCTTCGATGTCGTCGTACATGGCCTCGAAGAAGACACTGGAGTTGAACTCCCATAATGCGATCATCAAGGAATTGAAGCGCAAGGTTGCAGAGGACAAGGCAGACAAATCTGTTCGGGATCTGACGTTCCTCTTGTTCGAGACCGCCCTCCTTACGTCCGGCTTCTCGCTTGACGATCCTACCTCGTTTTCCAAGCGCATTCACCGTATGATCAGTTTGGGTCTTGACGTGGACGACGACGAACCAATGGCTGAGCCCACAGAAGAGGCACCGGTAGCTGAGGCAGCGTCGACTTCGGCGATGGAGGAGATCGACTAGATGCTTTGGATGCTAAGCGCTAAGCAATCACGTATCTGTATCATTACCTTAGTTGCATCAGCATTTTTTTTTGTCACTTCATTAAATTTGGTGGCATGTTGATGGGAGCAATGGCAAAATCTACTTATTCCAGGCACAATTGAATAAGGACTCGGAGGCCAATCCAACAGTAACTGATTGGTGCACACCCACGATGCGACCGAGTCAGGGATACGTCATTCGATCTGAACGGAATCTGCATTTGGCGCTCCGCATTGTTCGCCCAATTCGAAAGTGCAATGACGGAAGGACGCCAACGTTGCGCACAGACTCGCCCAAGAGGGTAATGGACACAAGTAGTAGGTGAGTCATTTTGTCTCACGAGAGTCGGAGTCAAGTTTCCAAAAGAGGAAATGAGGCTGGTAGCCTCGCGGCCGGCATCCGCCTGACCGACGTGCGCCTCCATTGTCTCTCAGAGCCCCCTTTCAGGATGAGTCTTTAATCCCACTGTATCATTATTACTTCCCTCGTTCACAATGCCCATCGTCGCACCGTCCCCGCGTCACCCCCAGCAGCACTCCACCCTCCTCGCTCAGGACCCATTTTTCGTCCTTCCTAGCCACCCACATGCACGAGCCTTCCTCCCCCCCGCTCGCCTCTTGTCTCCCATAAGACTCCACGATCCACCATACATCGCTCTTGTATGTCCTCCCTCCGTCCGCATGCCCTCCCTCACCCGTCGTCCCACAGAACTCCAAATCGCCCACCCCGTGTGGTCTGTCCCACAAGAGGCGAGCAACGTCGCGCCTCTCTGCCCGCACAACCCGGCGTCGCCGTCAGGCCCAGCGCGTTGACTGCCCACCCTTGGACGCCTTTGCGCGGCCACCCATATTCGATCAGTTCCCTTGGATTTCCGCTCTCGAGATGCCGTGCCCCGTCAACTGCGACATCGCAGACCTTTCTCAGTTACCCCTCGGTGAGGATCAGGTCGCATTCTCAGAAGCCATGCCCGCTTCTGGGCCTGTGCGTCGCAGAAAATCATCCATGCGCTTGAATCCCCTCGGGAGTGGCCGCGAGCCTTCCTCTGGTGAGCCGCTCTTTAGGACACATCCCCCGATCCACCGGCCTGCCGATCCTTTTCTGGACTGTCCAAAGACACCGTCCCCTCGTGTTTCATTCGATCCCAGCAAAGTCACGTTTCACAATCTCATGCCCGTCTTTCCGCGTGGCGTCGACACCAGCTCTTCGTCCTGAACTTTCGTTGTTTAATATCCGCTCTCGCCATCTTATCTGCATATAATTCAGTGCTTATATCCATCTGACGCAGCTAATCGCGAGCGTCTACTCGTCATCTACGAAGTCGACTTGACACCATCTCAGCCTTACGATGTAGTTTTACCGAGATCTGCCTTTCATCCAGCTCGTGTTTCAATGACCACGCATTATTTACTGCTTCATCATGGACCATGCCTGCGGCTTGGATCAGTAATATCTGATTGTCAGCTCTCTTCCAGAACTCCTTTCACCTGCATTTTGTTCTGTTTTCTACATGACTCGCATTCACGAACACGATTTATGTACCCTCATGCGAAGTTGTTTCATTTCCCCGGTCGAGTTCGTAGCCAAGACTTCGTCATAGGGGGTCGTTATGTAATACAAGATATGTACAGTTCTGACCTAATGTATTCTCACGTATTCATCCGTCAACTTCGTGGTTCTTTCCATTACGGTTCCACGATCTAGCAATGGAAAACGACCAGGTATGCTTTCTCTCGCAACGTCGTGGGTGACTTGCGAGTTCTGTGTAGGGAGTCCTCGTCGACCTCTACGTCCCCCGCAAATGCGCGGCCACCAGTGAGTGTTTAGCCAGCGACGAGCGTCCAGAATTGATCTGATCTGTGACCATTGAAGACCGCCTGATTACCTCGAAGGACCACGCATCGGTTCAGATCAACGTCGTTGATGTCGACGCCAATGGCCGTGCATTGAGCACCTACACCTCGTTCGCGCTTTGTGGGCAGGTCCGTTCACAAGGCGAAAGCGACGACTCTCTCAACCGGCTAGCGACCAAAGCAGGATGTGAGTGTCGTTTTCTGCGTGACGCGACCTGTTGATGAGTGTCTGGGCGGACTGTCCTGCAGTGCTCCGGAATGTGTGGTCGTATCAGAAGTAACTGTCGTTAGGCGTCTGTGCTGTTGTAATCCATTTAAGAAATGTATTGACCGGCGCAAGTACTTGTTGAGGAGTCGGCTTATCCAGCATTGCCACAAACGGACAGCTGCGCTCCAGCGCGGCGAACCCACTCTGCGCAGTTTGGTACATACAGCGTCGATGCGGGGTGGCGATTCTCATCGCCCTTCTCTCTCCGAAAGCACCCTCTCTATCATATCTGTGCGCTCGGTCCTCGGCTGTGTGCGCGCGTCCAACCGAGCTAACCCCTCTCCGACAGTCAGGCTCGATGGTCGAAGTGAAGCGCATGGCTAGCAACGACAGCGAGGTCTTGTCCGCCTCTGCCGACGAGGAGAGCAAGTACAGGCTCATTTATAGCAAGTCCAAGGTCTACGTCAACCCCACTGCCTACGCAAGAGACAACATCCCCGGCTTTGTCGCTCTCGTCAAGCGTGTGCGTCTCCTTCGCTTCCGTCAACATCGTCTCCTCACCATTCGCAGGAAGCAGTGAATCCGACGTATCTCTTGGCATGGATACCGGAAACGCTCTTGGACGAAAAGGGGGCAGAGGAATGGGACAAGTTTGTCAAGGTGGAGGAAAGGGCTGTTCCCGACGAAGAGGACCAAGGTTGGCATGCAGGTCCTTATCCCCTATCTCGTCTCACCGCCTGCCTTACAGACGCTGTCCTCATCGACCTGCCAGCCCAACGACCGGAATCGTATGCGTTCTCAGTCCCTTTGACATCTATATACTCCCTCTTGGTCCATCCACCCACTCTGTCATCATGGTGTATGTAGTTTGGACCGCGTCTCGTCTTTGCTGTGCGCTGATGTTTGTTCGACGTTTTAACAGACGGCACCATAGGTATCAATCTCATCAACGGTTCCACGATGCCCACTCTGCACTTTCATGATGATGAGTCATTGACCCTTCCTCCACGCACGCATAACCGACAGAACTCTTCAAATGCGTACCCTCCATCTGTCTCTTCAAGTACATCAGGCCTGGCTACGCGCTCGCATGTGTCGTGGGGAGGAGAAGATCTCATATCACGTTTGCGATGTTATGCTCACCTCTTGCGTTCATCTCTTCAACCAACCTTGTTCATAGTCGATCCGTCGAAGGTGGACATAGAGACTCACTCCACTCAAATATTCGACGATGATGCGGTAGACGACATCCTTGCGCAGTCGTACGCAGACTCCCACTCTCCCGTGCCAGCTCACCGTCGCCCGAGGCCTCTCTCTAATCCACTCTCCAGTGCGAATAACGCTTATCCAAATCGTTCGTCGATATTACATCGCTCCCTTTACCCCCCATCTATATCGACCACTGAAAACTCAACCCAAGCACGTCTTGCACTACTGCAGTCCTTTTCCAACATCACGCGCGCCACGCGCCATGCCGCACAAAACATCCTGTCCCATCCACTTGCAAAACCGATCGTCCCGCACCTCCCTGATCCCGTCAAGTCTCTCGTGAATGCCAACGGCGAGTGGGAGTGGGGTAGTTGGGTTGAGAAAGGCGGTGTCGGGGAGTTTGAGAGCGCACGGGTTTACCTTGCTCGATGGGCAAGGATCGTCGCAGAGGAAGGTGATAGGGCAAGGAGGAGAGAAGCACAGACGTTGCCTGCGTCGCCCTCAGACCTGGCAGAAGAGACGTCTTCGCTAGGGGTATTTGAATTGCTACATTCCACGGTCAATCTGCCGACGCCAAAGACATCAAGGGATCCCAGGGATCCCATCGACGAGAAGACATGGCAAAAGTGGTTTGCGGCCGATGGGCGGCCCAAAGTGAGGATCGAGGAGATGCAACGGGAGGTGTTCAGAAGGGGAATAACACCCACGGGAACGTTGAGGAAGAAGATCTGGCCTTTCCTTCTCGGAGTTCACTCATGGGACGTTGACGCCAAGGAGCGTAAAAGGAGATGGGAAGAAAAAAGGTTCGTGATGTTCTTGAAAGATATGCGTGATGCTCATGGATCTGCGGCGCAGGAAACGCTATCAGCAAATAAGGAGCGAATGGTATGGCGTACCTGACGTTTTCGATCGACAGGACGTCCTCGAAGAACGGCATCGCATAGATGTGGACTGCCGTCGCACGGATCGTACCCATCCGCTTTTTTCCCACAGCTACGAAGACTCACCCAGCGGCGTCGAGGCAGAACGCGGTTATCGACGATATACGATCTCACCTCAGCTCGCGGATATCGGAGCGCAGTCTCCCAGTAATGAACATATCGACCGTCTGGGCGGCATTCTACTGACATACAACTTTTACGACAAGGATCTTGGTGAGTCTCGTAGTCACTGCCTTTGATGACTGGCGCTGACGCGTTTGTGAATGAAGGGTATGTGCAGGGAATGTCTGATCTTTGCGCCCCACTGTATGTCGTGATGGATGCGGAGGAAGAGTTGATATTCTGGTGCTTCGTTGAAGTCATGAACCGCATGGTGCCTTTTTCAGCCCGCTGACCCTGCATGTCTCTAATCTAATGTCTTTCAGGGTCAGAATTTCCTCCGCGATCAGAGCGGGATGAAGAAGCAATTATCAACCTTGCAGGAACTGATTAGCATGATGGATCCTGAGCTATATCGACATTTTGGTTCGTCGCTTTCCTGTGTCGTGTGCCTACTTATCAGTCATTGATAGAGAAAGCCGAGGCTCTCAATTTGTTTTTCTGTTTCCGGTGAGAGCGGGAAGTCTATCAAATGCTCTGTTTGACGTTCTTTAAGATGGGTGCTGATCGCTTTCAAGCGCGAGTTTCCTTTTCAAGATGTGTTACGACTCTGGGAGGTGTTCTGGACAGACTATTACAGCAACAACTTTGTCCTTTTCGTAGCACTTGCCATCCTTGAATCGCATCGCGACATGATTTTGCGTTACCTTGTGGAGGTTCGTTTGTGACTGTGTTTCCATTTCAGCGGACTAACCTCACTTGTATATTCTTCAGTTTGATGAGATCTTGAAGGTGAGTACTGATGGTTCCGGCACACGCCGAGGACAAACGAATGTCGCATTTTCATGTAGTATTGCAACGAACTCAGCATGACCATCGAACTCGACTCTACCCTCGCCCAAGCAGAAGTTCTCTTCCTTTCATATGCTCAGTTCGTTGCGGATATCGACCGACGATGTGCGGAAGAAGGACAGTTTTCAACCACGCATGCTCAGATCCGTCGTCGAAGTACACAGAGCAATGATACGGTTGACGGAAGGAAGGTGAACATCGCACTTCCGACCCTGAGTGAAAACATCCGAGAATTACTGAAGGCGGGGAGGTGACCTTACGGCGGCCATCCATGTAGCACTAGTTAATGTAGATACAGTTATTGAAGTATATCGTGGACGCTGAGTGGTCAGAGATTCTCGCTTATCTGGACCTTCGTTACTTTGTTGTTAACCGCCATGTCGAACTTGACCACCCTGCGTAGGTACGCCGGAGAGGCGAAACCTGAGGCATTACCGCCTTCGGTCCTGTTCGAGTTCAACGACAAATGTTTGACAGTATTCGACGCGTTTCCTAAGTCGATCTTCCACTTTCTAGTCCTACCTCGCATCAAACCCCCACTGACTGCGGGCGAGCTCGTTAGCCTTCGATCCTTGCTCAAAGGTGACAAGGCACGCGCAAAACAAGTGCTGGAGGATATGCGGGACGAGGCCGACAATACGAAGAAGCTCATCCGCGAGGAGATGCGGAACCGGTACGGATTCCAATGGGATATTTGGACAGGATTCCACGCGACGCCAAGCATGGAGTACGTCCGTACTCTTTCCCCCCGTCTTTGTCTCATTCAAGTGAGCGACGCGTTTCGTGTCCTTACAGACACCTGCACCTACACGTCCTGTCGGATGATCTGTGTTCGGAGAAGATGAAGCACAAAAAACACTACAACTCGTTTCACCCCAAGCTGGGCTTTTTTTTGCACCTACACGACGTCCTTGCGTGGTTCGACGAGGACCCATCTTATTTCGAACGCGTACGTTCAGGATAGCGGTGTCGCGTCCTAGTAACCGATGCATCCCTAACCATGTAGATGTCCCAGTTGAAGAAGACCGAATACGAACACCTCCTTAAAGAGAACCTCTGCTGTTGGAGGTGCGAACGGGGCGCGAAGAACATGCCGCAATTGAAAGCCCACCTACAGGAAGAGTGGGACGAAAAGGCACGCAAAGAAAAGGCGAGGCTCGCGATGAAACGCAAACGCGATGACAGTGGGATGTCTGCGACTGCAGGCGCGTTGGACGTGAAGGAGCCGGAACGCAAGAGGCTGTCTCCGAGCGCTTGACAGGCTGGTATAGCAATAGTCACTCGCGCACGCCAACGCTCGTCCTGACTGTTCTGTATGACGTGTTTCTCGTTCTGAATTTACGAGTGGCTCATTCTTGCGATGCTCTTTCTGGATCGACGTGTGCCCTTTGCTGTCATGATTCATGGACCGGGAATCTAACTATTTAGATTCGCTCCCCATGGGTCACCGTCGGCGCGCAGCCCATTTTTCGCTAGCTTTACTCCCGGCGCCTCCCCTTGACCGAAGACCATTGCTCACAACGGTGCCATTTGCAACCCAGGCACCACATCACCTCCACAGATATTGCAGAGCCCTTTATCTGATGGGTCTACCGGGCCATAGTAGAGGTTCTTTGAGCACCGGAGTATCGACCACGGCGGACGTCTTCGCAGAGAAGAGCAGCAAAGAAGGACCGGGGCAGAGTCCGAGAGTTGGCGACAGACCGATCTCTGCAAGCCAGGGCTGTGGTGACTGCCTGAGCTCCCGGTCCATGCCAAAAGCGACACATCACCGGAACAGGATAATACTCCAGGTGGCCCGTACCCCTTATGGAATGATGTCGAGCTGAATAACTTTTGTAGCATGTAGGCCAACGCGACAGCATCCATACCCTTGTCAACATCAAGTAAATGCCCCTTCCGGGACCGTCAGTAGAGCCTTTCCGAGGAGCTGAGTCAGCTGGGGCCGTCGTTGTCCCCTCTCTGACACTCCCCGTACTATCATTCCTACCCTAGCGAAAAAGTACCTTCTCTAGTACATCCCTTCCTGTGATTGGTTGTAATACCTATTGTCAGTTTATACTGGCTAAGCCGAGTGCACCGTCGGCTCTAGTAGCGGCCAGTTCGGCTCGGCTCTTAAGAGCCGAATTATACTTCTGATGGCCCGAGAAGGCACTGAATGAGCGTGTGATCCCCTGCCGGTGGCCACCACGTTTGATCTCCACTGCCGCTTGGCAAGTGTTTATTCTTGGGACTCTTTCGCGGGCCAACGTGTATCAAGTCATTGGACTACTAGGGGGTATCTGATGCATGTATAAAGAAATTTGCAGTCCTGCCCTGGGCACGATAGCAGCCACTGACATTCGCCCTAGGTCCTGACTAATTTGCGGAGCGTTTCATCTCGCTCTTTATTTACACCATACCGATGAAGTTCGCTCGCCAGGTTCACATGACTTGTTGGAAGATAGCGGTTTGAGATCATCCGAGTCGCTGCGTCGCCAAAAGGACCAGAAAGTTTTTCTATCGATTCGTCGAGACCAATAAGAATGTCAGGTAAAATGTTGCCTGTGAAGAACTACTTGCCAACCAAGTCAACAGACGCTTTCACTTCGTTGCCGGCTGACCTCAGTGAGAAGCTTGATGTTTGCCGTATTCGAATTTAATCGCGGGTAGGGAGTTGAGGATAAGTACTTCGCATTTACCGTACGGTATGTGAACGCTTTATACATGCTCATGAGCAAAGATTCAACGATCGCGTTACAATGTGGCAACGTTTACCCGCTGAATACATTCAATTTGAAAGACGGTGCATGCGTTCTAGAGACCATGACTATTAGCCCAGACCCGGCTAAATCCGAACTCTGGGGCTGCCACCACTGAATTCGTAGCGCCCCTCCAATAGCACTTACGTCGACTCATGAAAGGGGGATGAGCCAACGGATTACATCGACTCGTCTGGTATCCGACTCCGAGATCGTCTCCGATTATCGCTCACGCCACAGACGATCCCAGGCCCCGCACTCCCAGCGAACGTGCCACCAAACCCGCGAGCGTCGGACGAGGCGTCGATCGTGATACTCGTTTTACGTTCCTCTTTGCGCCGAACGCTAGAACAGGCTCGGCGCATGTTGGAGTTACAGCATATTGACTCGGAATGACCCGCCATCGTATGATTTTTATATAGAAAGGTTACTGCTTCTGTCCAGATTCCAGACTCGTCCGTTGTGCAGTGCGTGGCAGTAGAAGTATTGGGGGTACAGCTCAGGAACTAGTAAGATCAGAGGCGAGCCCTGTGGGAGCTCTCTGAAGATCTGACAGCGTTTGTCATGTCTCATAACTCCGGTACCAAGGAACGTCATAGCACCCGTTTACCAAGGATGTCAAGTACCGGTTTACAAGTAAGTCTATACATCTGGGCTCTATTTCATCGTGGATACATTTAAGGTACTCGTTGGGTCGCCGCTCACTCTTCCTCAGCAATGGCTTCCTCCATCTGCGCCGCAAAAGCCTTTGCAGCAGCCAATCTCTGCGTACGAGAATGCTCGCTGGCCTCACGGATAGCCCAAGTGAACTCGTAAGTCCTGCATGCGTCTGGAGTTCCATCAGCCAGTGGGCACGCGCTAGGTAAAAAATTGTGCACCTTCATAAGAACTGAGAATCTGAGCGGCTTCAGGATTCTCTTCAATGTCCTCGATAACGTCAATCCAGTTGGATACCTGAGGTGACAAGGTAGTGAAATAAAGCGTAACAAACCGACAGATTATTCAAGTACGTGCCTCGGAGAAGAACGGGTCGTCGTCAGGGAAGTTGAAGACTTGTTCATGGTCGTCTCCGGGTTTGCGGACGTAAAGAATGGGCTGGACGTACGGATTGACAAGCCTAGAAAACAGTATGAGTGATCCGTCCCCACTTCCGTAGATCCCCGACTGACTTGAGGCAGTACCCGTCGGCATGAACCTCTAACTCGCAACTGTAATTGTGACCCTGAAGAGTAGCAACATGGGTGAAGGAGCCCACTGCGCCGGAGTCATATTTCCTGTGTGTGTGATGAGGGTGACCTCATGGGTCCGGAGATTGGAAGAATCATACCAAGTGGCAGAAGTAACACGTGGGATCCTGTTCTCAGGGGAAATCTTACTCTCGTCAATGGCCATCTTGGACAGCTGACCAGCGTTTTCATCCCATTCAAGCGAATGCGCGGTCACAGAAGAGACGTCAACTTCGCCACCAAAGTAGCGAGAGAGATCACAAAAGTGGGTGCCTTGCTCGACGATGGGCCCAGCGCTAACGCCTGTCAGGGCAGGGAACATGCATCTAATCGTGTGTGCACCCACCTTTTGGACTTGTCCCACCAGTCTGGTTTAGCGATCGATTCGTAGGCGCAAGCATAGCGTGCGATCGTGGCCATCACGACGAGGTTGTTTTCCTCGATGATTTGTTTCATCTTCTGGGTAGCCTTGAGGTACCTCAGCATATACCTTCACACGGATTGGCCCGAAGCTCCACGAGTATAGAAAAGGTAATTTCCGCACCCAACAGAGACGATGGCGCCACTCTCGGAGATGGACTTGGCGACCTCGAAGGTCTCCTCAATCTCGCTTTTATCGCCTGTCGCGATAGGCTTCTCAATAAACATGGCAACGCCAGGGAAATGCTTCTGGATCTGCATTTCGACATCACGTCCCGGCTTGAGGGTTCCCCGGAACATGGGAGGCGAACCGATGACGAAGGCACGGGGACGCTCCTTTTGGGTCATGTTTTTCATGAAATCGTCGAGCGTTTTGTAAACGCGGGTATCCCGATAGGCAGACACGACGAACGAGTCGCATTTTTTCTGGAGGACGGCGGCGGCACGCTCAGTCGCGGGATCGATGAGAGCCACGACCTTGAGGCGCAGGCCGAGCTTGCTGCAGAAGAATAAGCATCGGACGGTGGGGACGAGGAGCGGGCTCACTGTTCGAATCGGAAGGAGTGGTTCCACGGACCTTCGTCCGAACCTGATGTGAGTGTGAACACGGCGCCGAGAAGCCGAAGGGAGGTAGCTGACCGAACATGATGTTGCCAGCGCCAACGAAGACGACGTTGAAGTCGTCGGTACCGCCGACGTGGGTTACCCTGGGCGTGATCAGCGGACAGTGCAGCACGAACGGGAGGGACAAACTTGTCCATCGGGACCAGCCGAGATGGATCAATGGACGGCCTTCTGGAGGGGTGGGCAGAGGAATAGCCCGAGCCCCGCCTGTCGGGGATGCGGCGCTCGGAGCCCCTGCGGGATGGGGGCTGCTTCGTGGAGGTCATTTCGAGGGTGGAGGAGAGCCTGCGAGACATGATGGTAGTGGATTGAGACGAGGGACGAGAAGGAGTGGGATCCGGTATTTATAGGACAAAGCTTATCTGAAACGGAAGGGACGTGGGACAGCAGACGATAGAGCACGATACGGTATTGACATTGACAGGCAGCAAAGAAAGCGATGAACAGGCAGTACGAAACGAACGTGGTGGGTATCGAGTGTAAGAAATGAACGGTAACAGACGGATATCAAGAGCGGCCCTGAGAGAGAGGAGCAGGCAGGCGGACGTCGGCGACAGTGCCGGGCTGCTGCGAGGGCTGCTGCAGCTGCCGGGATGCGATTTCCTGGCGGCGGCGTTCTGCGGCCTCGAGACGGGCAGTCATCGCTCTGAGCTGCTCCTTGAGTTTTTCGTTCTCCTCGGTGAGCTTCAACACGTTGCTGGCCCGCTTCTGCATTCGCTCGGTGCTGCGGGGGACGGTGTGTGCGAGGACGGGGCGGAGGCGAGCAGGACTTACTGCGGCTCCTGGGTGTTGCCCATGATGGAATCAAACGAGCGCGTGAGGTCGAGGTCCGCCGCAGGGATCTCTGGCAGGGACGGAGATGGGGTGCGGGACGCAGGATGGCTGGGTGATGGCGCCAGGCCGTGTTGAGGCCTGTGGGGTGCTGGCTGTGAGCGAGCGACATCGGACACAGCGGCAGACTGATCCCACATTGACCCGTCCATGTCGTCGTTGACGACGTCCACGAGGCCCCTCCGAACGTCCACGTCTGGCCCACTCTCCCTTTCCGGCATATTCTTCCCACAATTAATGCGATCGGGCCCTTATTATGACTGTCTTCGTCCGCCATTTCCCCTCCCCATCCTCTTCTCCTCCTCCTCCCCCCCCCCCCCCCCCCCCCCCCCCCCCCCCCCCCCCCCCCCCCCCCCCCCCCCCCCCCCCCCCCCCCCCCCCCCCCCCCCCCCCCCCCCCCCCCCCCCCCCCCCCCCCCCCCCCCCCCCCCC